>JACXGJ010008883.1:0-25797 GCA_016801105.1 Esox niger
CAAGCTGCAGAAAATGGAGTATCAACAGAGACTTGCTTTGTGTTCATTCCTGCACCGCTTTCATTCCGAAAAAGGCCATTATAGATCAACGTTTTAGACTAGATTTGAACGGGGAAAAGTATTGAGAATATGATACTGTGGATGGAAACAGTATCTGGATGCAATGCGTATGCGTAATGGCCAGACAGCTCCAACAGCTCAGAGTCGTGAACCATCAACTTATGAGGTAAGTACATCGCTATTTATGAATAATGGTATCCCACAGCATCGTATGTATATAGAAAAATGATTACAAAAAATATTCTGTCAACATAGTATGGGGATGTTATTGGATTTGTGAGAAGAAGTTGATCAGTTTATAGATATCACAAATAATATCAAGTCCCAACCACAATACCAATCTCATGCTTTCATCTAGTGGCCGTTACGTGTATTGCGGTATAACCAGAGGAATGTATTTTCTTTCTAATTAATTTTATAACGGTTTATTTCTAGGTAGAGGAACTGACTTTTATTGGGGTGCCTATATTTATGACCTTTGTTATTTATTTTATTAATTTATTTCAGCCTAAAACACTGTAATATGACAATAAAGGCATGGAAATATCAGAAAACAACAATCATACAAAACTTCATAAATATTTAAAAAATTAATGACCATACCCTATCGCAGAAATGTGTTTTGTGTAACTTTTTTTAGCCATTCTAAGAGATTAGGTTTCAAAATAGTGTCCCAAAAGTCTGTTTTTATGTGTTTTTTTGTAGCCTAGGGGATTGTGATCACCAGAATGCATCACAATAGATGATATCTGTTACAGAAATGATTCTAGGACCCAAAATGTGCAAGTAGTGAAATCCAGCCAAAAACAGCCTTGACCTGGAAGGGAAAACCAGCACTTATGTGGAATTCCAGGAGCTTTGTTCTACAAAAAATACATTTTCCTATGAAAAAGTTAAAGAACTCTTCAGTTTGAATTCCAAACTCCATTAACATCTCAAAGGCTTTGGCCAATGAGCCATTCGTGTACATAAACAGACGTATTACTTGAGTACCCTTTATTCATTAAAACTGAGCTTACCTGTCTAGTGTTTTCTGTGAACAAGCCCCATTCAGCCCTTAGTTAATGACTGAGAACATCAATACTCCGCAACGCCTCTCCATTTATCTGGTTCCAGTGTGTCTCCTTCATTATAAATTTACGTTGGGCGGAAAGATAATGACATTAAACCTTGCTGATGGACTTTTAAATTATTGTAAACAATTTGGATGTGTAATTAATGATCGAGAAATGTTCTCTGCTTTTATTAGTGATTGCATTTTCTTTGCGGAAAGGGCAAAGATGTTTTATGATCAAAGGAAATAAAAGCCAATACAGTACAGCATTTATAGTCCTGGTGGAGCTTTAGTTTTCTTACAGACCCATAAACCTGAAATCCCCTTGGTAAAAAAAATTGAATCTTTTTAATGGAAGGTTTAAGATGTATACTTTTTTTGACAGGACTGCCACTATAATACCAATCCAGAGGAACATCGCCATCTGGCCCTCTCTTTGTTTCCATCGCTCTCTTTCCATCCATCTGCACAGTGATTTTTAAAAGATATAATACTGATATCGCGATAATAGTACACATATGATAGTATGAAAATTACATTATATTTTACCAAAAACTCCTCTTGGTTTTTGATTGCTTATTCCTGTCACCTATAGATAAATGATGCATGTGCATAAACATAGGGTCTAGACAAACATGTTATAAAGCTTTTGAATTAAATGCACAGATTGTTTTTTGTAGTTTTCCAAAAACACTCGGCGTTCAACTGGTTGCCTTTGCCTATTCACTACTGATTAAGTGTAATTGTTCTGATTGTATGTATTATTATTTTCATTTGTACAGATACAGACTCTTTGTACACCTCCTTACACTTGTATTTTGAGTGTAAATTGACAAGAGACAAGACACACAATAAACAAAGTTAGATAAATGTGACTGATAGCATTATGAATATTTTCAGATTATCTATAGATATTGCGATTATTTAGTTATCATGAATTATTTTGGCCATGACACACATGTAGTGAAACTCTGATCTCATGACAGCCCTAGTTCGCATATGCCCTAGCGTCAATAAGATGTGACAATGCACTAAAGCAAGACAAGGCAAGGCAACCCTCTTCAATTTCCAACACCTACAATCTGGAACATGCTGGCCAATTGCACTGCTCTCTGCGGTACTGTAATCTGTGAGCAATATCAGGCTTTTGTGGTTGTGCAGTTTTGTATGTGCACTGAATAAGATATTATGTGATAAGTCAAAGGATAATTCGGCTGCCTGTCTTAACACAGCCCATGTATTTTTATGCTTCTAATGGTTTGTTTATCAAAACAAAATGGTCTCATGAATAAAGGTCCTAATTATTTCAAGTGTTGAATACTGTTTGTTGTTTTTGAAACAATTAGCACCTGTGTGGGTGTGTGCTATGATGTCGTTGGATTGGTTAGAGGAGAGTTAGAAGAGAGGAGAGTGGTCGATATGAGGCAATGATTTGTTGTATTTGTCTTACTATTGCCATGACACACACACACACACACACACACAGCAAACACTCAAGCCCAACACAGTAGATGATGTGCCACTGTGAGTGGTTGCCAAGGTGACTCAGAGGTATGAATGACCCCATCATGTCCTCCCAGCAGGAATTCTGTGTCATCAGGAGCAAGGTGGAAAATCGAAAAGCAAAAGAACGGAGTTCAGAAAGAAAAGGAGATCTGTCTTGTCAAAGCCCCACATTATGTGAAATGGTATGGTTTAGTGGCATTGAAGGCAGGGTAGATAAGAATTTTGGACTGGGCTGTAAAGAAGCAGAAGTTCGTGGGGGACACATGGCGCCCACACCTTGGTGAAGCGACATTTCTGCTACAACGGTGACAAGTACTGAAATATCCTACTTCGAAGTTGAAGTTACTTACAGGTTACAGGTTAATTACAAGTAAAATGACTGGTATAAACAAAAAGCAGCAAATTTCCAAAAAATATGTAATTGAGGGGCTTAAGTGGGCCTATATTTCTTCCTCTTATGTTGAGTGGAGAACCCTACTGTAGTAAATAAGACAAAGTATATAAATATGGCTTTTGAAAAGTCTACTTAAAATATAACAAGATAGCTAGGGCACAACATTCTCTACAAACTTTTTTTGGACGAATGACAGAAGGGCACAGCAATTGAAAGAGGAGAATGACTAATCCATTTGCAGCAGCAGGTTACACTGAAACCCATCTTATTTCCTCACAGACAGCAGAACTAAGCCAATAACTTTGTTTAGAGCAAGGAGTGCTTCACACTTATCACAGATCATTACAAAAAACAGGATATAGTTTTCATTCAACATAGGTTTCAGTCAATATCCAAATATTAAACTGCCCCATTCCCACCCGCCCACATATATAACCCCAACTTTAAAATCAAACACAGTGCAACTACCCTCTACATATTTAATATACTACTCCATTTTGCAAAAAAGTTGGGTTGGCAAAAGCCATGCACGCTGTGTTATATCTAAATAAAAACAGAATGCAATGATGTGCAAATCATTTAAACCCTACATTCAATAGAAAGTAGTACAAAGACCACATATCAAATGTTGAAACTGAGTCATTTAATTGTTTCTTGAGAAATATATGCTCACTTCAAATTTTATGCCAGAAACAAGTTTAAAAAAAGCATCAAAAACAAGACTGTAACAGCTGTGTAATGCTAAAAAAACAAAACCTGGTGGAATATCACACAATGAATTAGGTCAACTGGCAACAGGTCATTAACTTGATTGGGTATTAAAGATTATTCCAGAGAGGATGGGCCTGTCAGATGAGCAGAAGCGTTAGTGGCTGAAAAAACATATTTACCTTAGAAGACATTAAATTCTTAATTTAATAAGAACTATTGGGTTTACTATGCTCTCTTTAGTATGCTTTGTATTAGGCCAAATACAATGAACAATACAATTAACAGGTCACTAACGGCATTAAGATCCCACATTTTGAGCAGTCACGTTAGTTTTTATTACCCTAAAAATGTTTTCCTGATTACCCCGGCACAAACTTTATGGACAAATTCATACCAATGGCACATATTTATATATACTGACATGGTGTCCATGCACCTTAATGGTAATATATTTAATGAAAAAATCTCTACAATATAAATCCATAAACAAATACGTTTCCAGATTTGAAAACAATTCAGACACATAAATATTTAATTATTTTATCCATTCAATTCCTCATTCAGTCTTGTCACTTGCGCCTTCTGTGCCTCACTCACTGCCAGACTAATACGGTTCACTCACACTATTCACAATGGCTAAATTCATTTCAATGAAGGGAGGCCTGGTGAGCTAGCGGCTTGTATGGCGATGCGTAGGATCTGTGAGAAGCCAAGAAAAAGTGCAGATTTTCCAACTTCATGCAAATCACCCACTCCTATTGCTTTGGACTAACCAATCACAGGATTTTGCATAGGTGGTTGTGAAATGCTCTCCTTACAATTAAAAGAACCGAACATAAGTTCCAGAATAATAAAGTTATATTGTCTGAATTTGCGGTCCTTTAAATATTTTTTTTGCAGTAATAGGATTCCCTGAGCCATACGATTGCATGCAATTATCCTACAGACACAATTAAAAAAAATACAGGTGGCCGAGATAGAAGGTACTTCTGGTGTCAACATTAGTTAGCTAGCTATGTTAGCTGACTGGTTGCTACCTAATTCTAGCAGTGTGGTTTGCAAACCAGCATTGCAGGCTGTAAGAATTACATCAGAGGCATATTAATTAAGTACATATATATAAAATGAAAAAAATCTATTAAAATACTTTACTAATCCAATTTTAACCTTTGTATTAAGCTGTCGCTCCTTCATACATATTTGCTATTTTCAAACCCCACTCCCACAAGTATGCAACAAGTAAAGCACACACATCTGCAAAAGGTGAATGTACCCCTTTTCACTTTTTCTGACACGGAAAGACACTTTCGGGCACTGGGTTCGACATTGTGCTTGAAAATGCCTTTGAATTCTACTGATTTCATGATGCCATATAGACGTTTGCAGTTTAGGCATTAGGCCGATGCTCTCATCTAGAGTGACACAGCTAATGTATACATTTTAAGAAGCTGGGTGGAATTAGCACACAGCTCATTAGTAGAAAGAGCACTCTACTTAATTAGTTATGACCTAATGTCAGTGCTGGGAAGAAGACAATACAAATAGTAAACTTAAGTGTTAGTTCAATGGGGGTAGTTGGAATTAATTTGTGTACTCATTGAAGAAGTAGGGCTTCATGTTTTCTAAAAATTGGCAGAGATTCTGCTTTCCTAACCTCAAGGCAAAACTGGTTGAGATGCAAAGACAAAGAAGACTGGGCAGATAATATCAGTGGGATAACCAAAATCCCAGAATTGGTGGAATTGGGATGTAGGGTTTGAGCACTCCCTGAAGGTAGGAAGGGGAATCTTCCTTTGTAGCTTTGTAGGCAAGCAGCATGTCCTTTAGTTGAAGGTAAGCTTCAGTTGGAAGCTAGTGGAGTGCTTCTTTACGTGTCCCTCACACCTAATGACACCATTCATAATGATTCCTTTATGTGTAATATCATGATTCTGACAGTATCATGACAGTGTCCTGTCACTCTTATGCACACCCCTTGAAATAAAGTGTTACCCAGATCTTTCTAACATGATCCATGTATGAATCAAGACAAAAACCCTTGTACAGTCTTTTATATATAATTTTTTGCCTAGCCTTTGGAGCTTTTATAAAAAGATACAGCTTTAAAAGAGCTGAGCTCAACAGCATTAGTGTAAATGTGATTAATACATACATAGGGATGATACAGTTCCTGTTCTGTTAGTGTTAGTATATTACAACACACAAGCAAATATAACTCAAATCTGAAACTCTAAGTTGTATCAACTGAAAATATTTGTTTGCTTTCTCAAAACTTCTAGTATGCAATGAAAAGATAAGTTGTGCTCATAAGTTTGCCTATCCTAGCAGAAACTGTGAAATTGATGGCATTGATTTTAAAAATATGACTGATCATGCAGATAAACTTTATTTAAGGATAGTGATCATATGAAGCAATTTATTATCACATAGCTGTTTAGCTCCTTTTGAAAAAATGATAGAAAAAATGACCTTGGCCCTGTAACAGACATACAAGGTGACAACCCCAGGTGAAAATGACAATTAAGGTGCCTCTTTGACTATACTCAGACACTAATTGTAATTTAAAAAGCCACAGGACTGTTTCTGGTCTCGCCAGATTTTGCTAAATTCTTATGATTTTTCCTAGGAAGATAGTAAATACGAGTAAGCCAATTACTGGCTAATAAGCTGTTAAAACAGCCAGTGGCAAAAGCCATACAGTTCATAGATGCTATCTGTGGTGTAGGTAAACTTTGTAAAATGTTAGTCAGTTTAACAGTATCTAATGTATCAATGTCATTCACAAATTGCCAGTTAGCAGATGAAACAGCTAGTGGCAAATGAGGATTTGTTCAGGGTACACACAAGAGTTACTATTGCATGCCGGTTTATTACCGCTGTATTATTGCATGCAACTAGGCTTGTCTGGTTTCTTTGTTTCCATGCTCTTTTTTATGATTGTGCCGTTCTGATATGAACGTGAATCCCACTAGTAACAAAAGAAAGGGGTTATGCCTGCTCACTCATATTTCCTTTACAAATTATACATATATTACCAATTTTCCATGGGTATGCACATTTGGAGCACAACTGTAAATGTTCAAGTAACCCCAAACATGAGTTCTGCAAACATTTATGAACTTTGCCTTAATTGTTTTGAGTTCTGGGAACTTATTCAGGTTTAAAGTGAATTGTAGGCACCGGCAACTCACAACAGATGAGTTCAATTCCAAAGAAGAAGACAATTATCTGCTTGAAATTATTTGGACAAAGTACAATCGTTCCAACAATACTGAACAAGAAAGTAAGTGCAAGGCTCATTGAACTGGAATTATTTTCAGGAGTGGGTTAAGTGTGAGGAACCCTCAGTGTGGAAGTGTAGTAAGGGGTAAATGGGAGAGTAGTTGGGAAGGTTTAAAACTTAGAAGGTTACCGAGGGACAGCTAGGGAAATGAGTGCGAGATAACGTAAACTTAGTGATTAATAAAATTAAATATATAATCTGACTCATATGGTTTGTAAACATACGCAACTATAAAAGACCAAGATATGCAGGACATTTTTAGAAAAGGTAGCTAATATTTAATCACAAACCAAACATTTTAAGATATGTTTCACGGCCTACATTATTATCAATGCTCCTCATCAATCAAGTCCAGAAAACAAGGGATGGTGTAGCAACCTGGAACTCAGGGATGATCATTCTAGTCACTTTGATGTACGTATGTGTATGTGACTATAGCAGTTATCATAAGCACCCATAAGGTGTAGCTCGTTTAACACAAACCATACAGTAAAATGGCATGTATTCCTGGGGCTAACAGAAAGTTTATATGCCTATGACTCAAAAATGACTTGACAGTTGTCATACGCTCCTGGGCCTAACCAAACTGCTTTGAGAATTCCAGGACTCAGGACAGTAAGTCTGGTTGCTTAGACTTACTTATGTGTGTGTAATTACCAGTAGCCCTACAGGCTAGAGTATGGAGATCTATATTCCAACGTAATATAATTTATTCCAGTCAATCAATAAATCAATCACATTTATTTTATAAAGCACTTTTTACATCAGCAGTTGTCACAAAGTGCTTTGTCAAAACACCCGACCTTAAACCCCAAGGAGCAAACAGTAGTGTTGAATGAAGTAATAAAGTTACAAAACGTAGTTACATACTAACACGATTTAACATCCTCCCTAATAGCCTAACATTCTACTAATTATACCATAACTATTTAAAACACTATCGAACAAACATGTGCTAGGAGCTTCGGATAAAGATAGACTCCTGAATATGACTACAACACAACGTGTCGGGAGATCTATTTAATGAGGACAGACTCCTAAAAATGAATACAACATAATGTGTTGGGAGGTCTCTTTACCAAGGACAAACCTTTTGGATACATGGCTATTTATCCTAAAATCAGACTCCATCTAAAACACTCCAAATAGTCATTAACATTATTTTACCTTGGCAAACGCAATGAATAGAAAGGACAGGAACTGTTCCACTTTATCAATGCAAATTATCAAATGGACGGGGTGTTGCTGCCAGTTTTCAGAAATGCAACACGGACAACCATTTCTACAATGTAATTGTGAAGTTTCAGCCATAACATGCAGTACAATAAAGCATATCAGCCTATTTTGCCATTAATAGGGAACAGGGGAAATCCAAACACTGCAATAATAAAATAAATGTTCACAATATCATGCATTTAGTTACACTCCAGTTTGCTCAGAGTTTCATACCTCTCCAGGTGAGCTCATGAGGGTGGGGCTGATGGGTGTTCCAGATCGGGTGTTCCAGATCTTTAGTGAAGCAAATGTTACCCAGGACACAACATCATAAAGGGTCTGTTGGAGACTTGGTGGGGCCAGACGCGCCTCTTCATCGAATACAAGCAGACATTTCTCATTACACTACAGTAGCTGTGACCTAATTTGCCCCTGTGACCTAATTTGCCCCTTAGTGGTCAGGGATGTCTCGTCTTTGCCCTTGAGACGAGATCACTGACCAATCTCTTTGCCCTCGGATGTCTCATCTCTTTGCCCTTGAGACGAGACATCCACTCCAATGCATATGGAGATAGTAGTTGAAAGGAAGGAGACAGAAAACACACCAGGGTCATTTGACACAAGATGGACGACCTCCAAGCCCTTTGCCTCTGTGACCGATTTCAATTTGCTCTAATGACTGGTTTTGAAATACGGCGGTAATAAACACAAATTGAGGTCTTGTGTGCATAATTATGACAGGCGCTGGAGTGGTTTTAATCAGACTGGGGCGGTGAGGCATGACTTAGGGTTTGATTTATTCCGGAAGTTCAGTGCTCATAGCGCAATAAACATTTGCAGTGACATATGCCTAATTTACAGTGAATGCTGGAACAATCTTTTTTTTATTCAGGCAATCTTGTGCTTTGTAATACAAGCCATTGGGTCAGAATGAAACACATGCTGCAGGCAGTAGATATGCACCAGATACAGCAGCCCAGGCCATTGGTCCACCCTAGGTAACACAATACATACAATTTCAATTGTACAATGTATCAAGCTTGAATATTTGCATACTATTATTTCATTTTGTTTAATTTTGATGATATTATGAGAAGTCCTCAGTGTTGCAGCTGTGACAACACTGAGGCTTAACAGCCTAAAACCTTCTAGTACCTGACGTAGTCTTTATGCCATGTATCTTAAACAGAATCCCAGGGCCTTTGGAAGCAAATCAGGTTAACAAACAAGCTAGTTACCTATCCAGTTAGTTACAGTACCAGTCTGGTGAGTGTCGTATTCTATTATTTAGCTATTAAGCAATATTGTCACAGATGCAAACCTGAGTATATAAATTGTAATAATTAGAGCCTGAATGTCAGAGGCTTGCACTAGGTTTGCTACTTAGGAACAGAAAAAACGTAATCAATAGGAAATACGTTATCAATATTTAAAATACGCTTCCAACTTGCTTCAGGACATCGACTTGCATGAGAACATAGCTTGCCGTTAATGCAGCAGAAAAGCAAGCACTCTACAACAGTAATGCAAGCATCGTGCATGTCTTGAAAGACAATTTTGTTGCTTACCCATTAGTAGTGATGGGATATCAAGGCTTTCTGAAGCACTGGAAGCTTTTGTGAAATTGAGCCGAACAGTTCATTCTCTTTAAAGGAATAGTTCATATTTATTTCTTCTGTAAGCTCATTTACCAAATGATATTCCTGAAGACACAGAGAAACTTTTTCAAACAATCCATTATTCAGATCTGTCCCAGTCTGTAATTGACGTTATTAGCATGGAAAATGCTGTGGTCATAAGAAAAGTACAAGGGACATAGGAGAGTAGACTTGAGGTCTCACTCATTGCCATATCGGTATCTCTCAACCCTATCACCAAGAAGACATAGCTTCCAGATCCTAATTTAATTGTCATTGAACAAGTAGAAGTACAGTACAATAAAATGCAGTTAGCATCAAACCAGTAGTTCAAATAGAGGAGGGCAGACATTTATAAATATTAAGTATATGTACATTACAAGTGGAATCTGTAGATGTGCAATGAAGGCAAATGCAGTACAAAGGGCAATACTAAATGTGCAATAAGGCAAATAGAGGAGTAAATGAGTTGACCCCATCATTTGATAGTTTATATAATTAGAGTTGAAAATTCCTGTACAATAGGCTAGTTGCAAATTAGGGTAAATTACATGTACCCTATATATTCTGTACATAATGAGAATGAGAGCCTAAATTTGAGTGAAAGTGAGTGTGTACGCGTTGTTTATATTCTTGTGTGTCTGCTCGTCTAACGCCGGCGAAATTGTATGTGCGATCATTATTGCTGTCTGCTCTTCAAACCAGGGTGATTTTTGTGTGTACTAGACAAATTCAGTATTTTGTTTTGTGTTTGACAAGAGAATAGCAGAGAAAAACTCTTGTTTGTTTTGTAATTGTTGTTATATAGTATTGTGGTATCATACGTAGACCTATTAGATTTTGTAAAATAACATTTTTGGAAATTACATAAATCAGAAGATAGGATGTTTCATCTAATAATATATTTCTTAAGAACATGGTCCACATTTGGTTGGATATATTATATGTTGGTAAGCAGGAGATAATGTTTTTCCTAACCATTGTTATGAGATTTTGGTGGGTGCTCGGCAATTTGAGAAACGTTATAGAGATAAAGAAAGCAAGAAAAGTAAGGAGAATTATATGAGAATGTCACAGATGTATCAGTTTGCCAGTGGTAATCAGAATGTTAATGTCAATCACGTGGGGGAGAAGCCGGGGTAGAGATGATAAGACTGACCGTCAGAGGCATAATATTTCTAAAGGAAGAGCGTGACTGTTTAATGTATTGTGTCCCTGGCCATTGGGAGTGTCCTAACAGATTTTCTGGTAATAGTGAGAGGTTGGCTGCTCATCACCAAAGTGCCTCAAAGGGGGCAGAGTAATTATCCCCATGTTGAAAGCGGTCAGGGAGCCATCCTCCCGCACAGGAGCAACGGGCCAACTGAACATTGACTCACGTGCTCAGCAGATGCCTAGGCCAAGGTGGGAAATGGGTCCTACTTGAAAGCATTTTCTTAAATGCAAATTGGTTTCTGCTTCAAAGTAGAACCACATTTTACTATTATGATTGACGGTAAGCCCATACATTTTTTATTGAAACGGGCAACTATTTCATTTCTACATCCACAGAACTGTGTAAATTTGCTACTAACAAATGTAAATGGTCACCATAATTGATGTAGATGGCATTCGAGGTACTCATTTAATGAGCATCGTCTAGCGTTCATATTGGTCCCTTGACCAGTCAGAATTCATTTTATTTCTTCTAATTGTCCAGTCAATTTAATCGGTAGGGATTGGATTCATAAACCAAAAAGTTCCATCCCATGTACCCTAGACAGGGTTCATTTGTGTCACGACAGCAGGTAAGGATCCAAGCACGTACTGGGGGAGTGAGGGAGAGAGGCAGGCAGAGTGGTCGGGGATGGGCAGTGAGAAGTCTCACGTAACCGAGGCGAAGGCACAGGTGAGCAGCAGGCAGAATAGTTGAGGACTGGCAGAAGGTCGGTAAACCAGTGGGCGGCAGGAGTACAGTCAGGGAGCAGGCAGAGTAGTCGGGGACAGGCAAGAGATCAGGGCTCGGGCAGACGTACGGGCAGGGCGCAGCCAGAGCAGTCATGGACGGGGGATCGGTCGATACACAGGAAATCGGGAAGAGCATTTGAAGATTGTGAGATGTGGCATGCGAGCGTTGACCATTGATCCGGCAGGGAAGAGGTGACAGAGTGTTGTATAAATACGGTGTGGTGACGAGGAGAGAGGGAACAGGTGTGTGAGCGGTGATTGGGAACAGGTGTGGGAATAGGTGCGCGCTTGCAGATCAGGAACGAGAGCGCCCGCCTCTGCATGCTCGCGGAGGCCTGACAGCACCCTCCCCTGACAAATGCCCCCAGGCGGACCATCCGGAGAGCTCGGCCGCTGGCGATGGTTGTCCCAGAGCACCGAGGGATCCAGGATCTGGCGACTGGGAACCCAGCAGCGTTCCTCGGGCCATAACCCTCCCAGTCCACCAGGTACTGGTAACCGTGACCCTGACGCCAAGAGTCCAGGATGCGACAGACGGTATACGCAGGACCCCCGTCGATGATCCGAGGAGGGGCGACCGAGGAGAAGGAGGAAGGAGCGGGCTGTGACGAACGGGCTTAAGGCAGGACACTTGGAAGGAGGGATGGACCTTGAAGGAGGAGGGCAGTTTGAGGTGAACCACGACGGGATTGATGACCAGATTGATCGTGTAGGGGCCGATAAACCTGTGGGACAGCTTGCGCGATTCGGTGCGTAAAGGGAGGTCCTTGGTCGACAGCCAAACCCTATCCCCAACAGAGTAAGCATGCGCCTACTCTGTGTCTGTGGCTGGTACACCCTAGTAGACCGAAACAGGGCAGCTGTGGCGCAGTGCCAGGTCCAGTGGCAATTGCGCATGTGGGCCTGAATGGATGGCGCCGCCAGGTCCCTTTCCTGGAATGGGAACAGCGGGGGCTGGTATCTGAACAGGCACTGGAAAGGGGACATATCTGAGTTTTCATCTTCTGTCCCAACCTTGAATTAAAATATTCTTGAAAATGTTTATTTAGCTTACTCCTGGGTGGCAGGCCACCAATTTGGTGTCATCCTTCCTCAAGACTGTTCCGGGAGAAGACCTAAATGTGGTAGACACATTCATGTGTGAAAGCTGCTATTGAATTTTACTATATGTATATTGGACAGACACTACCTGTGAAACAGTCAATTCTGTTCAAGACGCAGTCTTTCAGATTCCACAGTCCCACGTGATTTTAGCTGTTCATCAGGACCATCAACCCGAGGAGATGGGAACGACTGATGTCCTGGAGAGGGGTTTTAAAACCCATATCTCCTCTGAAGGGGGTGGTCAGTCACCGGTGTGAAGACAGGGGGTATTTTGTTTCACTGTCTCCCTGTCTCACTACCAGAGTTTGAGCTCTACCCACCCTCATCTCCATGCATCCATTCTATCAAATCTCACTGATAACCAAAGGGGCAACACATGCAAATGACAGATAATCAAATGGACGACACATGCAAATGATGTGGGTAAGGTACTGTCTGCTAAACCAATTAAGAGTTCTATAAAGGTTTATAAATCATTGCCTAGGCGTGGTCAATATCCTTTGTCTAAAGAGGATATAGCAGGTATCTCACCTGTGTTGAAATCATTATTACAATAGGAAATTGTAAATGAGGTTACCATTGTTTCAACACACATATTCTTCCAGTCAAAAACAACCAGGAACAGACAAATACCTATTGTGTTAGACTTACAGGCAATAATTGAGTGTGTCATTTCAATGATCTCATTGTCTCATATTCTTAGGATGCACCAAACAACATTGTGTGGACTGAGGAGAAAATTGACTGTTTTAATGGACTGAAAGCAGCACTGATGTCTGCTCCAACTTTGGGATTACCTTTCATGTTAGCAGTGGCTGAGAAAGGGGTTTTGCACAGGGTGTATTACTACATGATAATGGAGGACAATGAAGGCAGATTTTTTAGGAAGTGTGATTCTGATTCTGTTTTCTTAGGAATTGCCTTTGCTAATATAATGTTGCTACAGCGTTGTGAAGTCCGACCGCAATCAGTGGTCTTGTGCATGTTATCACCCAAATCCCCAGGGTACATCGTTCATCCAACTGGAGAAATTGGTTTACCCCATTCTTTTTACCCCATGGCCCATATTGCAAAAAGGGGGGGGTATGGTGAAACAGAGTTAGATAGACTGCAAGCCCATGGGGACAATTGTAAATAACCAAACTGAATTGGTGGGTACAAATACATACTGGTAGTTATATTCCAACTGGAAGGTGTGATGTGGATGGTTTGACATTGCAAAGGTTTTGGTATTCCTGTTAAGATAAGCTGCGTTAGGGGTATCCATTGTGCAGCTGATATTGTGCAATGCCTAGGAAAGGCTTTAGGTCTTGCCCTGCATTATCACTACCAACCACAAAGCGAACACGATCGTGGAACAAAACAATTTGGTACTGAATGTTCTGTTGGGTAACATAGCCAGACCCACTGGCCATTGTCTCCATATGGACAACAGCTGCAAAGGTTATCGCTTTTGTTTCCTCATGAGATACTGATGCGCAATTTGCCTCTAACACAACTTCTTACCCTTTCTGAGCTGGAATCACTACTGGAAACACAAAGCTGATGGAGTACTTCCTGGATTGAGAGTGGCTATAATTACACACCTGCATACAAGCTGCCCGGGAAAGACCTCCCAAGGCCTCAGGACATGACATAGTCCTGGTGGACAATGTCAGGGTTTGTGTAGGGTATATTCCATCACTTTGGTTATTAATGACCCTGGTGGGCGTGGCTTCCAGATTGATTTGACAGGTGGGTGGAAATCCGGTGTGCTGGGTGGGAATTCTGGTGTGAGGTATGGACTTCTTGTATGACGTGTGTTAGGGTGGGACTTCCGGAATGACATATGCATGTCCGGTGACTTTGTAATTTATGATTGCATGGATGTGTCCATGTTTGATATTTTACAATGATTGATAAACGTCATGGACAAGTGTTACAACAGGTGGGTTATGTTTGATGTTTAACAAATGGGTCTTAGGGTTCCGGGATGTTACATTCCCAGGCAATAAATAATAATCATATAAGCATGATGCTTGATTTTCACCAAAAGGGCGCCAGAGTTCAGCAATGCTATAAACCCCGGCATTTTATGTTCCGATAAGCGTTACGACAAATGTAGAACCGGTGGTTGCTAATCTTTCATGTTTTATGAGATGAGTGGCTTGATCTGTGTATTCAAACCACGCAGACACCGGTGAATGTCATTCAGTCTTGCCTGAGTAAACTTACCAAAACATTACAAACCATGACGGATTGTGCAGCGATCAGCGTTTTAAGGTGAAACAACATTGAAAGCTAACAGCTTAACCGCAGCTCAGCGAGTTGGCAAGAGTACAGCAGAGCCACAATCAACATACCACCCCCGAAGAAACCGATGCAGAGTTTACCCCGAATCCATCAACTACACCAGGATATGTTGGCACGGGAAAGGCCAAGAGTTTTTAGGTTGGTGTGATCAAATGTTTTTTAATGCCGTTTTATGAAGCGCATTTCAAAAAGTATTTTATTTGGGGCCAAAACAAGACAGCCATAATACGATAGACGTGCTGATTAAAGTTGTTGAAGGATTGAAACAGTATGACTCTGTTAGAATGGAAAATCTCATCAGGTTAGAGTGTGACTGTGACTGTGGACTATTCGACTGATGTAAGACCCTGAAGCCCCGCCTTAAGCTAACACAGTCCTCAACACAGCATAAAACAGACACCGCCTGTGACTATCAAGCAGAAAGAAGAATTCATGAAACATGTCGCAAGAATACAACCAACGGAAAATCTTACTCCACAAGGTTAAGGCCTGGCGGTGTGACGCCATGGCTGACAACGCTGTAGACTTCTAAAGTACCTGGACCCCGACAGTTCGATTCCACAGGCGATTCCATCAGTTAGGACCTCTTAATCAGTAATACTTTTTAAATTCTGACAAGAGTCATCACAAAATGGACAAATGCCTTAAAAATTATCAAAGCCACATTGGGTATGATTCTGGAAAATGTTGTTGCGTCTATTCTTCACAAAGCATACATCAGATGTGAAGTGGACTACCCGAGCCAGAGAAGACATTCTTCTCTTGATCCACTTGATTATTTTTTTGATACCCATTATGATGACATTGCGGAGATAGTTTTAACACCGCGACCGAAACATGTGTTGGTCAAGGGTTTTAACGCTTCGGGATTTCATGCACCACTCACCGATGTTCACGTGGACGCTGAGAACTTTCTGCATGAGCTCAAGTTGGAGCTGAACATCACACAGAGACTGGTTGAGAATAGGGATGAATACATGGATACATTTAATGAGGAAGCTGTATGAAACGCATTAGCGTCTTGGTGTGATGGAAGCAAAGAGTCTGTTGTCTGAGGATTGGTAACTTCAGTTGTCATGTTTACATGTATCTAAACAAATCCTATGTGGGTTTAGCGATTAAACAGTTCATGCAAAAAGCTATCATGTGATGTATTGTTGTTTGTAGACCATTTAATAACCAAGTCCATGTTGGTGTAAAATGTATAAATAATCTGAACAAGCACAAGGAAACGGTCAGGAACACATCTGTTGATTGGCTGCAATTGTTGTTAAACGGTGTTGAATTAAAAGAACTAAACATCTTCATGTATAAACTACTAACATTTTCAAATGCTGATAACAAAGACTTTAAAATTGGGCACATGTTATGTTTGTTTACATATATGTTACAGCTATTTGTGTGTTAAAATGATTGAGTAATGATGCTGTGGATGTAGAATGTATTTCTAAATTGTTGAGGTTACTCAAGATTTACAGTGGGGAGAACAAGTATTTGATACACTGCTGATTTTGCAGGTTTTCCTACTTACAAAGCATGTAGAGGTCTGTAATTTTTTTCATAGGTACTCTTCAACTGTGAGAGACGGAAATTATAACAGAAATCCAGAAAATCACATTGTAGGAGTTTTTTATAATTAATTTGCATTTTATTGCATTACATAATAATTTGATACATCAGAAAAGCAGAACTTAATATTTCGTACAGAAACCTTTGTTTTGCAATTACAGAGATCATACGTGTCCTGTAGTTCTTGCAGCAGGGATTTTGTAATCCCCTGCAGCAGGGATTTTGGCCCACTCCTCCATACAGACCTTCTCCATATCCTTCAGGTTTCGGGGCTGTCGCTGGGCAATACGGACATTCAGCTCACTCCAAAGACTTTCTATTGCGTTCAAGTCTGGAGACTGCCTAGGCCACTCCAGGACCTTGAGATGCTTCTTACGGAGCCACTCCTTACTTGCCCTGGCTGTGTGTTTCGGGTCGTTGTCATGCTGGAAGACCCAGCCTCGACCCATCTTCAATGCTCTTACTGAGGGAAGGAGGTTGTTGGCCAAGATCTCGCGATACATGGCCCCATCCATCCTCCCCTCAATTCGGTACAGTCGTCCTGTTCCCTTTGCAGAAAAGCATCCCCAAAAAATGATGTTTCCACCTCCATGCATCACGGTTGGGATGGTGTTATTGGGGTTGTACCCATCCTTCTTCTTCCTCCAAACACCGCGAGTGGAGTTTAGACCAAAAGCTCTATTTTTGTGTTATCAGACCAGTTATTACAATGGCATAGGAAAACTAGTGGCAGAGATCAACATTTATACAAAACCACATGGTGTATGGGCAGAGTATGAAGGATTTAAAAATAGAATGTTTCTAAAAGGTGGGCCCCATTTTACTTTGAAATTTAGTGTAAAACTGGAACTGATATTAGGCTTAAAACCAAGCGATCGGTGGTACGCCCCATGATACAAGTCATTCCCAACAGATATTCTGGCAGGGTTTAACACCCTATACACCGCAGGTCACATTGATGTGACGCACCCAGCAGACGAGAACGATGGACTTGTGAAAAGGACTGCTTATTCAGTGGATAGTACAACATTCGAAATGACCAGCCCGGTACATAGTGATATCTTCTTTCAAGAGACACTCATGTTAAATTGCATTGACATAAGTGTTAGGATGGTCCGTGGTAAAGACAAGTTCTGTCTTATGGGGGCAGGGGATGTGCATTATCGTTTGCATATAATATCGGTGTCAATATTTGTCAAGAAAGTGACTGTTTCACCAGCCATGAAACTTGGACACGCTCAAGCACTACTCTCAACCACTGCCTAGCACACAATTGAAAGAGTGTATGAAGACATTTAGTTTATCGGTGGAGGGTCGTGTTTGCCAACAGGAAAACCACATTTTAGGACCTCTGCCAAAATGTATTGTAATTGTTTTACAGAAAGTTAGACAAAAAATCTATTTTATTTCAAACAATATAATTTGGAGTTCATGGCTATGTATGCAGACATTCAGCAATTTCCTAGCAAACCATTCCAACCAAATTACAAAACAGGGTCAGCAGTGCCTGAATTTTACCAATTTGCCGTAGTTTCGGGAAAACACCTAAAGGACCAAGCCTTGGCTGTTGATAGGTCTGACTTCTTACACGGCAATGCCCTTTATGCAGTCAATTGCATGCCAAATGAGGAATTTACATCACAGACGATGGCATTGGAAGGTTTTATGACAGTTTTGGATTTTACGTATATTCCCAAGTCAACCAGCGCCTTTCTGCATTCGTGCATGTGGAATTGAGTTCAAAGCAAGTACAGGACATGATTTCTGTGATTTCTGTGAGGTGACGGACAGCCTCGTCATCTTCCGCTTTTTTCCGGTTTCCAATAGTTGATCAACTCACCCCGGTCTCCTTCATTTGTCTTGTCTTCAATTGTCACTTACACCAGGTCCCAATTAAGTCACCAGTATGTGTTTAAATGTTTCTCCTCTGCTCCCCTCATTTGATGGTCATTGTTGCGGTTATGTCAATGCTGTGTGTTCCGGTTTTTGTACCAGCCTTTACTTTCTTTCAGTTTGTTTAATAGTGCTCAGTGTTTTTTTATTTAATAAAAATCATACATCGACTGCTACATCTGCCTGCGCCTGGTTCTTCCTTTCCACTTCACTAATTGTGACAACGCTGTGTGTTCTTTCTCTATCTATTGACAAAAGGTCTGAGTTAAAGTTAAATTTATGAGAAAATTATGCGCCTGTCTCAAAAAGTTTGTAGGTAAAATGTACCAGAGAAAGCGTGATAAGCGACTGTTTAATTGCGTACAACATGCTTAATCTTGTGAATCGTATAATTTGAAACATTTTCTGAACATGATCCATGTTGTTTAACCATATCTCGATGCAATTAGACTGGTTAGGAATGGTACTGCAACGCTTAGTAACACTAGTTGAAAATCTCCAGATTAGTTGATGGTTTTTCTTTTCTTTGTGACTGAAGGATTCTCTCGACATGTATGTAATTTTGGCTTTTTGTCTCTTCACTTTGGAGCTGCAATTCTGTTAAGGGTATATTTGTAAGAGGTCGGTGGAAGCTGATTCTAAAAACTTTGTTGACTTGCCGTTGCTGTAAATAACATCTTCAAAAGTGGTTAATGTCTACGAATGCGTTTAGACATAATCAAACCTTCTTAGGAATGTACACAACAGGTCAATCCCCTGCAAATAAACCTGTTCTCAGACAGTAGTCTTCTGGTGCTGCAGCTTTAAAGTCAGTAAGCAGATAACCAAAAGGTGGATGTGATGTGTCTTTAAAACTCTCTATGAAGAATCGAGAAAGACCGGGGTATATCTGTCTGCCTAAAATACTAATCTGCTAATTGTCTTAAGGGTTTTTAAACCATATGAGGTAGTCTGTGTTCAAGTCAATAGTTATACTAGATTTGCCTTTAACAAACCTGTTTGAACAAAGTACATTGCACTCAGGTTACAGTGGTGTGACTATTGCGTGAAAACTCAATCTCGAAACTCAGATGCCCTTTTCATTAAATCTGCAATAATTAAAAGGTTGTTTTTCTGAATAGGTAGCAGATTACCAAATTCGCTGTGTGATGACAGACCTAAAAAGTAATCTTACTCACCTTCAACATTTTGTAATACAGCAGTTGCCAACATGAATAAATCCAAATGATATTCTGAATATCTTTGGAGAAAACATTGGCATTATTCAAAAACATCTTCAAGAGCTTGCTGGATTTCTCTTTGATCTCAAAAACAAAAAACAAAGTTTGTAAGGTGTGTGGTGTTGGTGGCAGGAACCAAATGTTTACGCCAAAACCATACTAACGATCGAGGAGCATCAGCCGCCTACAGCAGACCGTATACCGATGGACCCCAGCCTGGCCACCAAGTCTTCCTCTGACCTCTCCTTCATGGTGGGCAACCTAGCCAAGTCCCTGTCTTGTAAGAAGCCCATGAGCATTGCTTTTACGTTTGTTCAGAATGGGATCCACAACCTTAACGAGGCTTTGCAGGAGCAAACACGCAATGCCCAAAAACTCCAGGCTAAGCTGGATGAGGGCAAGGCTGTAGACTGCCGTGCCAAATTGGAGCTGCAAGTGGGCAAGAGGAGGATTGACCAGCTGAAGAAGTTTAAGCGTGTAGTTAAGCTTAAGAATAAAAGGGAAGAGACTTCCACCCACCATGTCTCCATCTTGTCCTCTGACAGCTTTGTAGAGGAAGAGTTGACCAGAGTGAGAATTAAATCCCTCCGCCACATTCAGAAATCTGTTTTAGGGAGGCTAGAGAATCTGGTCAAGGGGAGCCCTACCCAGACAGACACTGACATCCAGATTATTTAAGACAGCCGACTAGAGAGAGGATCTGGAGAGTTATCAGATGGATATTGTGGAAGGGGGCAGGAGTATAGAGAAGACAGTGATGGCAGGTTTCACCTTCCAAGTGAACATTGAGTCTCAGAGGAAAAATCTGGAACTACTGGGGCAAGCTGCTGTCAGTGGACAGATCTCCCCTGAACTCTACTCCATGACCAAGGACCTAACCGCATTCTGGACGTAGATGGGATGAGACTGGCCTGCCTGCTCAGCAAGTACAAAGTGTACAGATAAGTGAACCAAGTGAGGTATGATTCATATTTATACTCATTCTCTGTTTTTGCTATACTCACAATTAACATACACATTATTATATCTTTGTTTCATATTGTTCAGGTAAAAAAAATGTCATCCTAATTATGTATTTGCGAAATAAAGTTTTTTTCACAGATACAATCTTTATAAGCAGCTACTTGTTGCTCATGAGCTGAAGGATGGGCAGTCAGGTAATGTACTCCTTCCTCAACAAACTGAACTCATCTGTTCAGTGAGGTGAGGAAGAATAGTAGATACAAAGCTAAACATGGTCACAACGCAGGCCAAGAGTCAGGTGTTGTTGCATTGTTAACTCATGGACCAGCTTTTACACAGCTGCAGGATGGCTGCAGGATTAACAAAATACAGTGAATATTGCAGAAAATTATTTGACTACTCAAATACATCACACTGCAGCCTCAGATTGTCAATCTCTTTCCAGCTCATACATATACAGTAACTCTATTATATAAAAAATTGATATTCTAAAGTCTTGCTGTTAATTAGGTGGTCACACACTATATTAGAAATGTTCAAACTTGCTTCATCAAAAAAGAATCTCTAACAGGAATGTAAATTATCAGGTTTTAAATCTATAAACTTTTGTGTCTCCAAGTAGAAGGGCTTATGAGTTCTAAACATATACTTTCTTTAGCAATTAGTAATTTTGTGCCTCAGAATTAGAGGTTGACATTTTATGATGTCTAAACACCGAGTCTGATCCCAATTTTTGGCAGATTAAAGATGTTGATAACGATTAATCAACTGTTCATATTTTTTTGTGAAACGAAAATAATTGCAAAAATACTGAATGAACACTAAAAGCTTTGAATGTAACTTCTTTATATCAAAGACACATTTAAATTAGTCTCAAATAAATAATGAAATATGTACCGACTGGTTTCAATAATGCAATACAAAATGCAAAAACAAATGGCATGGAGCGCGAGTAAAAGTGCAATTTGTGGCACAAGCTTTTGTGGCAAAAACATTTTGTTCATGCTTCACAGCCCATCAGTTATGAATTTTGTGAGATGACAATCCGTTTTGGTGCAGACTTCAGAGTGGTCAGAGCAGCTCCACACTTTGAGAAACCAACACTTGACCCCTTTGATGTGACAAACTACAGGCTGGTATCCCTCATATCTTTCCATCCAAGACACTGGAGTGTGCTTTTACCAAATATTCTCTTCTTAACTCGCACAGAGCAGTGTCCTAGACCCTAACAGTCAGGATTCAAAACAGGCCACTTAACAGAGTCTGTGCCTCTGCAATAGAAGCTCTTTGCACTGCCCACTGCCCAAACGAACTCTTTCACCTCTGTTCTCATCTTACTTGAACTATGTTAATGGCGCTTACTCAGTAACAATTCCAAATAGATGCCTAATGCATAGTACAGACTGATTGTGTATTCCTTGATATTTATTATTCATGTTTTCAAAAATGTTGGGATACTGCGTAAAATGTAATTAGAAACATAATGCAATCATGTGCAAACCATGTTTCACTGTAATTAATGGAAAATTTTACAAAGTCAGCTTCAAATCTTGAAACTGAGAAATTGTATTGTTTTGGGAAAAAAAAATTGCCCATTTTGAAAGTGATGCCAGCAACAAGTTTAAAAAAGTAGTGACAGGTGCATGTTTACTACTGTGTTGCATCATCTTTTCTGTTAACAATCTTAAGGTGAGCCAGAACTAGTCTTTCAAAGTACTTCATGATCGTGGGGGTTAGTGCCTTGGTCCTTGGACTTTTTGGTCCTTGATAAACTCTTGTAATAATAGACTTTGTTTGTTAGAGACTATACTTTAAAACAATGCCAAACTTAAGGGGCCTGATTCAGAAATGGAACATGGACATGTTTAACTTGCTCAAGCCAGTCAGATTTTACATTGTGTAAAACCTTTTTATGAAGGATTCCCAGTTGCAGAACTCCTTTTTGAGCTACTTACTAGACATTGTTTAATCCTCTTAAAACTATGAAGAAATTATCTATAGTACATCTGAATGTTAATATTTCATTCCTTCATAAAACTTCAGTCTATATTTTCAATAAAAATATTCAAAAAACAATCAGCTAGCTCTATTGAATTGATTGCGGAAAATACATTTTTTTGTAAAAGGTCTACGATTGAAAGCAAGCAAGCACCCAATCAAGTTTATTCATATACCACTCCACCAATTCATACATGGAAGCAAATCAATGTGCTAAGAAAAAAATTATTAGATACAGTTGATCAGTACTTGATTAGCAACTCACATGTCGGTCAAGAAAAAAGCATAAAAATACATAAATCACTAAAAAGCCATTAAAATAGTAGAGCAATCAGCAGTATATTGAAATCTGGTAACACTGCCTAGTCTTCTAATCAGGTATTGGTATTTGAGAGAAGGCTGGACAAATTAAACATTTAACAATGCATTTCTTGGATTAAATTTAGTTTTTTGTATTAGTCATGGATGCCAGTTTCACAATGGTTGAATCTGAAATGTTGTTCTTGCATACTATGTAGTATGCCAGAATAGTATGCGAGAAGATTAGTATGTCTCAAACCATAGTATGCTGAAATTAGTAAGACATACTTTAAGTTCCCGGATGGTCTACTTTTTCTGGTGGAAGTATGCATCCGTGCATGCTGTTTGGGGTAATATAGACCAAAACTCATTCCACAGTAAAAGAGGTGCTGTGGACGAGATTCTCTCGTCATTTTAGTTAAAGAAAAATTCTGTTTTCGTCACCTATATTGATAGTTACTATATCAGTTTCATTCACGAATTAAAGAAAGTCAGACTATCTTGTACCATGAAATTAAATAGCTTTGGCAGTGTGAAGTTCACCTTCAGTGCCTACGCCAATTGGCGTTTAAGTTTGTTATTAAAACTGCCATTACCCCATTAATTTTTCTAAATACACATATTTTATATTGTTCCATTGTCAGAATTCCTAACTCACAAACAGAAAACTATGTAGACTATTTACTAGTTTTTCTTTACCCTGTTTTCCGACTTAATCAACCAACAGCCCACAGCACATAGCGTTAAGTGCCCAAATCGTAACCTGCGCGAATCACCCCTCACCGAATGCATGTTGTCTGTGGATCAATGTGCAATACTTATTTTCATGAACATTCAACAATATAATTAAACTATTATTGAAACATTATGAAAATGATGTAGGCTACTTTTACGACAATTAAACATATGTATCCCACGTTAACGTTTTTAAAGTTGAGGTTCAGCTTCTTGTGAAAGCTAATTCATCAAATAAATATTTAAATGCAAATCTAAATAATTATTTAGACTTTTCTCAGCTTATTTTCCTGAAGATTAAGATTCTACAAATGTATTAGGCTACATAATTTTACCAATCACTAATTACCAATTCAACCCATGTATTACACATTACTGTTTTTATTAGGAAAACATGAAACGGTCTTATAGAACCATTTTATTAGGAGAGAAAGAGAAATTGCATATGTGTTGTTGTACATGTAACAACTGAAAAATAATGTAATGCCTACCTCAGGTACCTAATCTAATCTAATGACTAGTAATGGAATAGCAATGACGCCAATGGATGAATGGGTGATAACCCCCAGATCAAACCAGACACACTATGCATTTGATTGAAGTGTAATGATGAAGAATGATGATTAGGATAGAAACTGTTAATAATCTAAACGCAGTGAGCAAAACAGACATAACTCAGAGATAATATACAATGGCAAAACGTACCTGATGATTGGACACATTGACAGCATTGCAGATGCTACAAAATTTAGATGAGATGGAGTCAGATGGAAGATCAGAAATAGATCCCGAAATCGACATGTCAGATGGTGGGTCTTCATCTGATTCTGAAATTTAGTTGCCACCGCAAATGCATGAGCCTCCTCGCAAAAAAAGAAACAAACCAATGGCCAAATGCCACAGCAAGACAGGAGTCTGGGAGGGATGGCATGATATCAGTAGA
The DNA here is from genome assembly GCA_016801105.1 of Esox niger. Classification (NCBI taxonomy): domain Eukaryota; kingdom Metazoa; phylum Chordata; class Actinopteri; order Esociformes; family Esocidae; genus Esox; species Esox niger. Next base: position 24,825 of record JACXGJ010008883.1, read on the forward strand.
AAAGAGCAATGAATGTACACCAGGAAGATGACCTTTGCGGAAAGTCCTCACAGAGTGTGCAGTCCCAACACAATCCTGAAGACAAATTGGCCGTGCACTCAACAGTTTTCTTTGTATGACATGCAGATGCTGTAGCACATCATGTTACTCGTGCGCACAGAAAAAGAGTGGTTGGGACATGTCTGTTGATGAACTGAAAGCACTCAGTGCGCTCTTGTATGTATGCATACCTGGAAAAGTTTTGTGGAGAATATGCATTCAATCAATCATTCAAACAAATATATTTATAAAGCTCTATTTACAACAGCAATTGTAACAAAGTGTTTCACCAAACACCCTGCCTGAAACCCAAATTTTAGAAAGTGCATTCCTTAGATCTACAAGGATTTACAGCGGAGAAGGAGAACTGACACTACAGCCCCGGCACAATAATATAGCAGCATAAGACCTTGGGACTGAGACAGGGGAGTTGAGTGACACCATGGCACTCTCTGGGGGAAACAGGAAATCAATCCACCCACATTGCCAATCCAGCCCTTATTTCATCAGCAGTTGTTACAAAGTGCTTTTACAAAACACCTGGCATTAAACTCCAAGGAGCAAACAACCATTGTGTTGAACTTCAGTGGATAGGACAAACTCCCAAGGCCGAAATTTAGTAAGAAACCTAGAGAGGAACCAGGCTCAGAGAAGTGACCAGTCCTCTTCTGGCTCTGTCGAGTTAAGAGATATTAAGAGTCCAAATTGTAATAGTTAATCGATAAGCCCAGAGTCTATTTAACCCTCATTGATCCAGGCTATTTTAGGCCGGATTTCACTACATGCACATTTGGGGTCCTAGAATAATTTCTGTAAAAGAAAACATCTATAGTGAGTGTATATGGGTATCACAACCCCTTTGGCTAAAAAAAAAAGCAAAAAAATCACCAAAAAAAATGACACTATTTTGCACCCCCATTCCATTACATGGGAA
>JACXGJ010008884.1:0-25780 GCA_016801105.1 Esox niger
ATGTCACCCACTCCCCAATGTCACCCCCTCCCCAATGTCACCCACTCCCCAATGTCACCCACTCCCCAATGTCACCCACTCCCCAATGTCACCCACTCCCCAATGTCACCCACTCCCCAATGTCACCCACTCCCCAATGTCACCCACTCCCCAATGTCACCCACTCCCCAATGTCACCCACTCCACAATGTCTCTTCTTTAGTCTTTATGGCGATCAGAGACACACAGAGAAGATGAGATGTCACATTAGGACCAGCTAAAGCCATGTTTTTTTCTCTATTTGATTTAAAGTAGTCTCCTGTTAATCTCAAAATCACTGTCCCCCCGGGTTACTCCAGCTGTCATCCACACTGAGGATCAAGGTGTCCAAGCCCAGCTCTTACCATGACGCCAAGCAGGCGGCGCTGGAGTACCATAATGCCAAAACGACGCTCATCAAGGTCTTCCACAAGTCCGGCCTGGGGGCCTGGGTGAAGAAGCCCATCGAGCAGGACCAGTTCTCCCTTAACTCCTGATTGGGGGGTTAGGGGGAACGTCCTGGACCAGCCCGACCCATCGCACCCCTAACCCCTCTCTAGGCCTGAGAGAGAGGCTCCTCTAAGCTACCAGCCACTGAGACTTCACGTCTGTGTGTGCACGTCTGTGTGTGCACGTCTGTGTGTGCACGTGTGTTTGTGCGTGTTCCTGCGTGCGTGTGACTCGTGGGTGCATGCATGTGTGTGTGCGTTTATATGTCCGTCTGAGTGTTTGTTATAGGTAAAGTAGGTGGTTCCTGCCACTTCCCTCCGTCCCATGCACTCATTCCTCATGGGTGTGGCCTCCATGAAATGCATTTTTTTTTTATTCTACTGTAACCGTGTTCAGTTTGCCCATCTAATCATTAAGTCCCTCCATTTTTTTTAACTGGGGTCTTTTTTAGTAGTTGATTATGTCTCCAGACTTAATAGCATGTAGTTACTCTAAACGTTTTTCAGTAACCAAAATGTAGAATGTACAATGATTGGCTAGATAAGAGGTATCAAACTCCTTTTACCCACATTTTGATGTGTCCTTGCTTTTTGTTATAATCAATGAGCTGGACACAGTCAACAAACTGTATGAATGTAGGTCCATTATACGTTCCTATTTGGTTTGAGTAATATAAAAATTGATTTTGTTGTATTTCCATACAACATTTGACATTTCAGTAACTTAGCAGACACTAATCTAGAGCTACCAGATTTAGGGAGTGTATCAACTTAGTTTTATTATATTGTTCCCAATCTAAGTTTATCCGACATCTCTGGCATTGGAAGAGCCTACACGTAGCTCTGCCAACGGAGCCTTACAGCAAAGGGATCTTGCCCCTTGTGTTAAATACAAATCAAAATGAATGGTTGCTGTCTTTGAATCTTCACTGGTCGGAAATATTTTATTGGGGGCCATAGATATTGTTGGTCATTAAAGCCATTCCATCCTGGAGCAAGGAGCCCTGGTGGAGGCCACTGATGACTGCCCTGGAGTCCTTGGGCCTAGGGCATTATGGGAGTTGAGGAGATGCTGCACGTTTTTTTCTTATTGACTTAAGCCATGGCTTTGCATGGGAACTGTCTCCGAGGTCTGCCGAGCTGATTTGGTCGATAAGCAGCAGGATCTCCTTGAGGGAATTTTTGAATGCCAGCATCTTTTTTCTGCACAGGCAGCTTTGGATCACGTTTGTCTCTTGATGCGTGTTTGTTTTGTTTGATTTCTTGGGTGTTTGTGGAGGGGTGGGGGCTTTGTTTTAATATTGCAACTTTGTACTTTTTCGTGTTTGTGAGATGTTGGGTTACACTGCAACTAAATAATGGCAGGAATATGAAATGTTCTATTAATGCCAGGATATTGGTGTTACATTACACCTTCATAAGCCTCTGGCATTTAGCATCAGTGTCCAGTGCATTTATAAATGCTTTAAGCATGTTTCTTGACCTTTTCTGGCCTATGACCCAAAAACAGTCTTTGACCCCACCAAAATAGTGAGGTATTCAGTGTTTCACTTTTTAAATTGAAGCTATGACAGTCTGTCAAAAATAGTTTTGGTCTTAGTTGTGATAATATTTCTGAATTAAGAATGGTTTGAAATGCATCAATCAAGATGTATAGGAAATGTGTATGCGTTTCTGTGTAGAAATTTATATCACCATTGTTATGACTAGTCTGTTCTACAGGAAACCGAAGGGATCTGAAGGAAACTGAAGACACTTGTTCCACTTTTTTAAAATTGTTTTTAAGTGTAATTATTAATACTCGATCTGACTCTGAGAGTGATGTGGTATGATTGGATGTAAATTATAACAGATCAATCAGATAGAAATGAATCAAATACAAGAAAATATTTGCTTTATTACCCCGCAAAACCCGCCACATTGTTTTAACTTGTCTTGTAGTGTATTTTAACGTTTCACATGCATTGTCTGTTGTAGCCTGGTCTTTCTATGTTGTGGCATTACCTACGTTTTTTAGTCCACATCTTAATAATGTTATTATGGCATTTCAAATCTATCTGCTGCGTTTCTGTGTGTGGCGCAAACACACTGCTGTTCTCCATAATGGTATTGTCTTCAAATTTTTCATGTGCTTCATTTATTATATAACCTACAGCTTTAGTGTACATTACCAGGCCTGTGCACTAAGGTCTATTTTTTCACAGAACAACGAAGTCAGCAGTGTTTTATATCTATTTTGAATGTGAAAACCAATACTCAGATAAATCTTTCATATTCCTTTAGAACAATCCCTGGTAGGAAAAAGCTTCTGATCACATATCTGCAGTGGAAACGTCATAAAGCAGTTCCCCTTTGTTCACGTCCAAAGCTTATTGCCATGGAAAACATCCCGTTGACGCAATGTTACATTAGGCCTACCCAAACTCCCTGTAACTACTCTCAAACCTGATAAGGAGAGGCAGGTTGTCAGAGGAGATGAATGGCATAAGAGCCTGCTCTGAAACAAGTGCAATGGATAGCAAATGTGACTTGTATAGGATGTTTATTATATATTTTCTTATTGAAATATAATTTTGATTCAGTCTGTATTTCACATTATCGCAAAGGTCCGTGACACGTTGCCACGCTCTTAGTCCGAGGACAACTGCATGCTATGTCAACCTGGGGTTATTATGAAGGTCTAAAGTAGACTGGCATGTCACTCACAGAGAGCTGGTCAATGCATAGCTCTCCAGGAGCTTGTTGCCATTTGAACAACTCGACACGAATGCTGATGGCTCATGTGTAAGTAAACTTCCAATGGAACAAAGAGAAACGCATGGGCTTTCTCCAAGTTGGGTTTGGTACCACCACCCCACTCCCCACCAATTGACCCATATGTTTATGAGCCCTAAATATACCTGGGTGTTCTCAAAAGCCTGTCTTCTTTGTGGTAATCTTTTCTATTTAGGCTATTTCTACCACAACTCTGGATGCCAGTAATGACAACTTGCTACTGTACTATCTGTGTGTTCTTCCTTAAACTGTAAGCCAGTCACACACCTTTAATATCAGCATTGTACATTTGTTTGTTGTTGAGCGTTGCAGTTGACGGCCAGTGATGAACCCCAATGTGAACAGATATGCTGCAGATAAAAATGTTTATTGAGGTATTCAATAACTTGGTGTATTTTTATATCCAGCAGTCCCAGCAGTGCGTGTGCGTGTGTGTGTGAGTCTAGAGCAAAGTGTGTGCGTGCGCATGCATGACACCGCTCAGTCAACGTCATGGCAACAGGATGTTAGATATTGCTGTGGAATCTGCACCAAAGATGATGTCCTTGTGTTTTTTTCTTACATTTTCTTTGTTCAGCAGACAAAAGACAAAATCGGATTAAAAAAATTTGAGACCTGTGTTATTCAGATTGCTGGGTATGATATGATGTTTTTGTTTTTATACTTTAATTTTAAAGTTGTCTTTTTTTGTATAGTAAGGTGGGTTTGTGTTCTGTTGTATTCCAGCTTTGTGATGGAATTTTGCGTGTTGGGCTCTCAGTATTTCTGTAGCTGTTGATTATCAAGGTGTAAATATTGTGAACCTCTGTATTATTGCTATGGAATTGATGCGACTAGGATTAATACTGGTTTAAAAATGTGACGCCTGTGCAACTATTCTTCCTTCACTGACTAGTTCTGGTTCTCCCTCTTTTGCCTCTCATGAAACAGCTGGGATGTATTGGGTTTTGTTTTGTCCTTTATTTTGAAGTCTTGTTCCTTTTCTGCAGTGGCCAGGGGGTTGCTAGTCATTGTTGAGCAGAATTCAGATGTCCTGTATGTTCTTTGTGGTACACTTTTGTGTGTCTTTTGTGTGTCTCTAAAGGGCCTCTTAACCGCAAACGGCTGCGTTTGGTTGCGGCCATTTGGATCAATGACTTGAAGCTCAAGGTTGAGAGGAACAGACTATCAGTTCTGTGTTTGTGGTCCAACCCAGTTTTCCCTCCATCCCTTCCTCACCATCCCGTTGGGGAACAATAATGTCCTGTGGTCGTTGACAATGGAGGAACCTAGCCATGATGCTGGCCTCAGAACGAAAACTAGATCCAGGTCACGAGCAATATACCCCCCTCTGTTTTCCCCCTTCATTGTACACCCTCTTTAAAAACTGACCGAGATTTTTTTAAAGGCTGCTTGCTTGTCTATAGTATGTTCTTTTTTTCTTTTTTTTGACTGCACTAAAGATGTCAATTGATGATGTCATGACACAAACCGTCCCGCAAAATGGATCGGTCGGAACTATTTGCAAGAAACAGAACTGCTTCCCTATAATCAAGTGATCCCAGTGATCTGTGGTCCCCCGTCGGTCGGTCAGCCGGCCATCCCGACTGCATTGTGGTGATCTGGTGACTGTTCGGTGGTCCCAGTGTGGTACACTCGGGACGGTCAGAACTCCTTACTCGTCCTCTTACCCCCACGTCCGCTGCAGTCTCCATCTGGACCACCATCTTGCATGTGCTCCCACACTGAAGCTGCACCTGAAGCATGAAGACTAACTTTTAAGGACTCGTATGTAGAAAAAAATGGATACATAGATATATAAAGTGAACACAAAAAGAATAAAGGAGACCTTAGTTTACTTTTGCTGAGACCTTGTCTTTCTTTGCTGTGTGTGTGAGTGTAGCGGACCATGTGTGGGTGGGGGGGGTGCTCTGGCTGAGTACATCTTTGGGTGGGTGGGGCCGAAAGTATTGAGCGCATAGAGCACACTAAATCCATTTTAGCAACAAAAAACCTCCGCAACCATAATGTCATCTTTTCTGCTATCCCACCAGGACAGAACCAAAATGCAATTCCATATTTGTTTTAAGCGAATAATGAAAAGAGGCTGTTGTTGGATGTTTCTCTTTCTCAAGGTGAAGCCCGATTAAGGGCTTTCCTTCCACTTTCCCGCGGTATCTCCAAATAGCCCTGGAGGCAGGGCCATAAATAGGTGACAGTGTGGCTGTCTGTCTGTCTGTGCATGTGCTCGCCCTTGAAGCTCCTGGCTGCAGTGGACATGTGTGGATGCTGTGAAGATATCATGCGTCACATTCCTCCTGAGAAAGCTCCAAGTCGACACTGTCCTGTTAAAAAATGTACGAACTAGAAAAACACAGCTATGTCTAACTTCACAGAAAAGATCTGCATTAATATTTGACTGTGCTGGATAATATTTTTAGGGTCATGAAATACAACTATCATATTCTTACTGTACGCTTCCTTTCAATAATTAAACGGCAAACCCCTTGAGTCATAACTCCACAGATTGATGAGAAAACTGATTAGAACATGCCTTCGTGTGGTGATGGGCCAAGGCCAACCAGGCCAGGGTATACTATTGAGGAAATACTTTGTCTTTCTGGCATTCATTATTTAGGGCTGTTGGTTTATTTATTTAATCTTTCAAATGTACAGTATTAGTGTTATAGTCGCTATGGGTTGAATTGAATTCAGAAGCTCTTGACCCAAGCCCTTGCCTTTTACAGCGTTGGAAGACGTGCTCTTCAAAATTTGTCTCACAGGCAGCTGAAGTAAAAATCAGTTTTTCCTAGTTCGTCGCTTATTAGCGTGAAATATCGGATGTGATCTGTGTGACCAATTACTGCAAATTAAATCCAAAATAGTCTGTGTAAACAGCCCTTTTCACCCTTCCATGGATATACCTTCCAAAAGTCAATAGGTGTTCCAGATATGACATGAAACAGGAGCTTAAAGGTTAGAGAATAAAAAAATGTGTTCTGTCCTTCCCCTGACAGGTTACACAAAATGCTGCACGGTCAATGCAGAAAATAGGAACGTGTCCTTGGTTATACTTACCTAGTTAAGTGAGGGGTGAACAATATAATTTCTGACGGTAGCCTGTCTTTGGAGGCCTTTGAGTGTGCACTTCCTCACAGCCATGAACCACCCCCCTGTGTAATATTAATGGTGAAAGCAGGAATTGGCGTCCCTGAGAGAAATGATTTATCTTCCGATTTCGCCCCGGCGGACACTGGAGCAAACCTACACCCATCGCTAGTTACTAGTGAAGGTCTGTCAGCCCACAGTCTTCTCATTTGCCTTACAGTACTTGAAACAGCATAACAAAGGATTTAGTTTTTACAAAAACCTACACTTTCAAAGTAAAAAGGCAATGGAACATTTTCCAAGTTACTTGGAAATATGTCATTCCATACATTATTGATTAACAATATTTTATAGTGTAGGACTTAACATAACATGGTGGATTTTCTTGGAACTATACTTGCTTTCCGAAAGTTTTCAGACCCCTTCACTTTCTCCATGTGTGTCATAGACTTCATTTATAATTGCTTCATTTGTTTCACCCAATACACCACTATGACTTAGCTTTGTTGATTTTGCGATCTTGTGCAAACTCTGTCAGATTGGATGGGGAAGGAAGACCTTCAGTTGTCTCGAAGCCACTTCACCGTTGTGAATAACCTATGCCCCACTTCATCCTTCCCTCAATCATGACAATCTTCGCAGATTTCATTTCATTCACTTCGACATTATAGACTTTTTTGTGTTTTATCAGTGGCAAAACAGGATCGAATGGACTAACATTTCACCAGTCAAGTGGTCACATCTCAGGTGATTACTTCCTGAAACACCCACCCCATGTAATAGTATTGACAAATGTACTGGGTGAGGTTTACTTTTGCATTGTTAAATCAACACAGTAAATATAGAAGAGGATGTATGGTGGAGTATTGTCTTGGTAACATTCAAATCCTTTACAGATATTCCCATCAATTTCCTCTGGAGACCAGAACCTCTGTTTCTAGTGGATGCCACAAAGGGTGCTTTCATGGCCACTTACAGCTCTCAGCTACTGTTATTATTTAGGATTCCTATTAACTACGAGGTATCTTCAACCATAAAGGACAGAACAAATGCATGATGTATTAGAACTGTATTGACCTTAGAACACCTGTTTTATAAAATACAGGAATATTTGAAAATAATGGGAACATTTCTTGAATGGAAGGGGTAGCAGCAGAATGGGGGAGAGGATAGAGCTTAGGCTGTCATCAGAAGGAAAAAAAATACTTGGTTTATCTTTGAGCTCCGGCTCAGCTTAGCTCAGTCCTGATTAAGATTCTTTGAACCTGACACAATGATTAAAATGTTCCACTCTGTCTTTTCTATCCACAAGGATGGCATCTGAGAGTAAGGGGATGGAGACAGGAGCAATGGAGATGATTTTTGCATTTTGACCTTCTTAATGGCATATTACCCGTTCATCTATTCGTTACAAACACTTTTCTTAGAGCGGGAGACAATTTGAATATCTAAATTGTCTGAGCGCTGTCGAGACCAGGGCTAATGGTCCTGTGTCCTTGTCACTTATGGCCCATTGTCAAAGTCAACCTGAAGATCAGAGACACACTCAGCTAAATGTCAAGGCATAAGCTGCACAACAAGTTCGACTAAGTGCATGTCATTATTTTGCAATTGTTAAAAGAAACCAAAATGTGTGGGTTTGATTAATTGATTAAGAATTAAGACACAGACTTCCCGAGTTTGTGTCTTAATTGCCATCAGGAGTTATACCTGAATGTGGTCATCCTCTTGGTCACCTGGTTCATGTCCTCACCTCACTGTCTCTCAGGTTTTCAATGTGTTGATTAGTTGCCAGCATTTTACATAAAGGCACTCTTGTGAGACGGTATAACTCTCCACAGCACCCTTATCCACTGAAATTGTCCTTCAGAGTGGTTGCCTCTGCATAAAGAGATTTAAGACAACATTTTGCCTTGAGGGCTTGAAGGGTGTGTTGTGTTCTCACATATGAGACACTGTCCTTGCCTAACCACTACCTCCCATAGTCATTTTGGCTTCACATCCATGGCTAAGTCGGAAGATTGACAACCAAAAAGGAATTCCAAATATACAGAAGGGACATCTAGCATTGATTGGGCAAAAACATAACAAGACAAAAAAAAATATATATATAAATATATATATATATATGGGAAGGATTAGAGCTATGGAATATTTGTGTCCAATACACTTTTTTTTCAGCAGATATCCTGAGTACTTTCCCTCAGTCAAAGATCATGGAAACACGCACTGTATGTCAACATGGCGGCTAGTTATGAATATCTGTTATAACGTTAATCTGTTCATTGCATTCTTTGTTACACTGGTATAAAATGTTCATTCAATTCATGGTTTTCACCTCTGTCACTGTTGTTTTTGTCAACCATGGACAAACATTTCCTGATTTCAAACTGTGGCGTATATGTCAACTTTCACCAGTCAAGGTATGTGTCGAATCACCTAAGAGAGGAAAATAAATGTTCTAGTTCCACCAGGTTCAATAGAGATCAAAGATTTGGGCTGCCTGTGTAAACGCATCCTAGAAATTGGATGAGGAATAGAGAATGTTTAATTTAACAAGTAATTGGTCAGGTTAGTGTAAAGACTGCAGGGAAATTTTCCCCACATGTACAATGTAATGTTCTCCCATTCCAGAGAGACAATTTCCATCGGCAACAATTGCCTTTCTTTCCACCGCCAAGTGATAGGCAAAATGAATATAATATCAAAAGTATATTTTCTCATCAGAAGATTCATTTGTGTGCATTTAAAATAACATGTTGATGATTGTGTTCCATCCAACAATTTAATTTAATGATGCCTAACTTTAGAGGCATTCTCCATTATGTCGTAATGTCATTCAAATAAAGGTTATTCACAAGTAGTTATTTCTTTTAGATGACTTGGCCTACCTGTAGATTTTCTGAGGCAAGGCTTTGTATTGAATTTTCAGTTATTTGTTAGGGAGCGGCACAATTATTCATAAATAATTTACATTTTAAAAAGACAACATGTATTGCCTGACAGTTAAGAGCCTGACAGTAATGACTGAGTGAACATTTCTTTTCTTTATTGGTTCAGGTTTCCTAATCCTGAAAGCAGTCTATGGTCAAAGTAAGACTATGGCAAGTATTTTCAGTGAGCACACAGGTGTGCCTGTAAAGGCTCACACACCACAGAAATAGTGTCAGATACATATACATTAGTCTTATGTGTTTGTGGGTGGCAATGGATTAAGAAGTGTTGTTCAATCAGGTCCTTTTAGCTGACACCCACTTCACGATTAGGGAGCTGAAAAAAATATGTTACAGCTAGGCCACCATTAATTTATTTTTTGTAACTATGGCTGTGACAATTGCAGAATTGTAAGTGGTGATTAACAAAGGCTAGGATTATTTTTGGTTGGAAAATATTTTTCGTTTTCAAATTAATCTTACAATTAGGCTTGTCAGAGTTGATTTATTAACTCAAAGTAACATTTTCAATTAGTGATGAATTTTTAATTTGACGATGTATGTATTGTTTGAAAGCTCAAAAGTTTACACAGAAAAATATATCCAATATACCTCAGAGGTTCAGGTACACCAAACTCTGGGGTGGAGCTTAGCATTATCTCTCATTCTGTGTACATGTTTGTTGTTGGTATTTGATTTCCCACAATCAAATATGTAAGCAGAGAATATTGCTTTTTAATACTTATAATAGACTACAAAATGTCCACCTGCGGTTCTAAGATCTTTCTGTTAGCAGCTGCCGGACATGGATCATCACTGCCTTCCCTCCGTTTCGCACCGTCATGCTACTGCTGTCATAGTCAATAAGCTCACCAACATCAGGGCTATTCATCTGTTTGTGCTGTGAAACAAATTTACTACAACCCAAAATATTAAGGGTGCGTTTGGCAGTCTGTCTAATTATGTTTTATTTTTAGGTAACATTAAGTTAACTACTTACCTGCCCATCACAGCAACAAGAAAAATTCCCTAGCTAGCCAGCTAACTCAAACATTACGCCTCCGTGGTCAATCCAAAAATGATGTAATCAAGAAGCAAATGCAGATATGTCATTTATCAATGCTAGAATGTTTGCTGTATCACTAAATATATTTTTGTTCTGATTTGCATTTTGTTTTTCAATGACTTGTCTGATTTACTAATTGAAGCTTTGTCCCTGCACCAAACCACTATCGAAAGTACAAACCTGTACCATTTTTATCGGCATTTTGAAGTGAAACAGTGGTAAGGATAATGATTAGAGTGGTTTGTCACCTGAGAAGCCTCTCACCAGCTGATCTGCTCATAGTATAGATATACCTCCAACACCAGCAAAATGTGCCCTCGGGCAAAGCTGGTTCTGATTGAATCTGGTTCAAAAGCTAGTGAAGGCATACAAAAGTGAAACAGAAAAAATACTGAAAACGTATCTTCATTCAAATGAGATTTCCCTTGATGAATCACCATACTGTTTAAACATCTGGGTATCTTTATGTAATTAATACAGTGATAACAGTGAAGGACATTGTATTAGAAGGAATTAACTTCACCTCAGATGTTTGTCATGCAGTATCATATATCGCCATCTAGTGAGTAAATCGGATAATTACATCTAAAGAGGTATGTATTGAATATGTCTTCTATGGGTCTGTATGCATCCACAAATATCCACTATGACAAGTTTCAAAGGTCAGGAGCCCAGGGGGAATCTCGTCGTTCCTTCACCAAGCAACTGGTATGGACGTCACAGTCCAAGTCGTCATGCTCGCCGAAATGGCAGCTAGTACTCGCTCCAGGGTAGCGTTGACCCACCATGTTCAAAGCAAGCTCCCGAAGAGCAGGCCGTCCAGCCTGGGGATAAGCTACAGGGGGCACCACTGTGCAAAGCATTCACAACTTTCCCCAAAGTACCACAAAGGAACAAAATCTGTGGAGGGCTTTCTCTCTGTGTTTGTCTGTCTTTATTATTATTCCTGCACATGCCTCTCCCACTGTTGAGCTGAGTGTTCGATGTCAAGCCTGTGAGATTGACTTGGATGACAGAGCTGATCAGTGGGAGGCCATGGACTGAACCTAGCTCTCTCAGGGCAATGTTACATTGAAACTTCACCTGGGGTCGTGGTGGGGTTAAGCAACTGGTCAAACGTTTTGACATTTCCCCTACAAAATGTTTGGTTTAGTATTACTTCTAGATGTTCTACAGGTAACATTTCAACCAACTACCAAACCTTATACTAAACCTTAACTGTAACCCTAACCTGAGCAAGCATTTGTTTATCAACGAACAGTTTGCTGATAGTATGATTATGTATGAACTCTCGTTGTTCAACTCACCTGGACCCCTTTAAAGCTTCTGAATAGTCTGGTTTCTTGATCCTAAATTAATATCTAAATGTACAAAACCTTAGTTCATTGGCATCTAATACTGTAGTTGTGTACACTTATAATTGTTACTTTTCATACTCATTCAAAAATGGAGTTGCTAAGAGCACCTTTTGCAACTGTTTTTATTATTCATTGAGACATTCTAGCACTTGCAGAACTGGCAAAAAATGCATTCTGTTGAAGAATCCTTAGCACAGAGGCAGACCATTCAGAAAAAGTAACTACTAAATTCAGGTAAGCAAATTTTTTAATAATCAATCATTCCTTACTGTATAGCTTGTATTTTGGCAATAATTAGCGTCTAGTGAACTGGACACAGTCAATCAAGTGTATAATTAAGGAGCCTTACATTTCTATACAGTTTCAGTTAGGTTTTATTCATTTTAAACTACACTGAATTTGCAGATTACTGTGTAAGGACGGTGACCGATAGTCCAGCAAAAGGGGGTTGAAAATGCCTCAGCGCAGTCCATGTTGGAAGGAAGGACTTTCTGTAGCAAATGCTTGTGGCCGTTTGTGAACCTGCAGGTGAAATTATGGTTGAGGAGCACATTGGCTCCTGCTTACTTCCTTGTCGTTTAACCTCTGTGCTGAAAAGCAGATGTGCGAATTTTGACTCTCCCAAGCCTGAGTTGCAGTGATATGACCTGAGCATAACCATTAATTTTACACTCTACTTTTATGAATGTAAATTACTTCTCTTAAAATAATTTGGTTATAGGGAGTTTTGAGCACAGAGAATGTCTACAGTGTTGCGGAGTGATGATGCATTATCGATACATTCCCCTTATTACAACTCTATGAAATGGAAATGTTAGGGTTATTTTTAATTGTGTCAATTCTGTGTAAATGTGATTGTCCCAGACTCAATGAACCTCAGTGAAGGTTTTTGCTGTTGATTCCAAGACAAAGAATGAGCCCAGTGGCTTATGGGCACTGTGTTTAAATGGCTGTGTTGTCACAGTTCAGTGTGCAGCAGAAGCTTGGCTTTCTTCATGTTCTCAGCCACTGTGGAAACGAGGACAAGAAGCTTGAATAAAAATGACTGAATTTCATTTCAACTTAAAAAGAGAATATGAAATCCAATTAAAGAATTTTCAGAAATGAAACTGACTTTTCTTTACTTTATTCTGATAGTGGTGTATAGATATATAAACAGTTTCAGAAATTACAGCAATAATTAGATTAGTTGTTCTCTATCAATAGTCATTCACACTTCAGCTTTTCAGTGGAACCAGCAACACCTGGACATTTTCCTACACATGCAGCAATGCAGTCAGAAAACTTAGAGATAATCTTCCAGTAAAACTTTCATGAAGTATTCATCAGCTGAACTCTCCAGCTAAGAACTATATTCACAGAATTCTCATTATTTTGCGGTTGCATCCCACAAACTCTCTTCACAGCTAGTTAAAGGATTATGTCAAGGAAGAAGAGTAGAACTGCACGATTAAGTGTTGTGTATAGGGAGGCATGCTATGTCTGTTGTAGTTATTTTTTCCAGTGTTCAATCATTCTTTAAAACTGGGAAAAGGTGTCAGAATGAAAATATCAATGAACAAATGCTTAAAGGGGCATGGTAGAATCCTACTTCTATCCTAACAATACAACTTTTTCACCTCATTTCCCTTACCAAACAGCATGGGAATAATGTTAGCAGCATGGTTTTAAATATTTCTACAAAGTTTATAGTTTGTAATATGTAGAACTGTTTGATGGTTGTATTTTCTAATAAAAATTATTTTGCGGCAAATAACTATTTTACTGGATATTTCTACTGGATAAGGACAGGCTAACTTTCTGTTTGGTGTGCTTATGTGCTAAAGAAAATCATTTTGCTGACAGTTTTCCATGAAGATTTTCTGGGAAGACAACCACGTTATGAAAATGCATTTTACTGTTTTGCATAAAAGCCTCAGAGCCTTGTATCTCCAGAACCTTGTTGTCCTACGAAATGCTTGTCTGTGACTAAGAAAAGCTTCATGCAGGTAACAGAATCCTCTCATAGGATCTCATTAGAGAAGATCAGAAGAATGGGGACACTCACAGATAGCCATGTCGCTAGGCTTGTAGGTGAACCGCTTGTCACTGTATTTTCCAACAATATCTGCTCGCACAGTCATGGATGGATCTGAGACAGCGATCAGGAGAAAGTGAGTGGGAGTAGAGGGATTAGAGAATGCCTACACTGCAGACACATTTCCCTTCAGCCAGAACACATTATGGGGTATAAGTAGATGGTAATGCCTTATTCTGAATGTCCTGCACTGTGGCAACCCCTGCATTACATTGATCCCTTGATCAAAATTCATCTACCTGTATGTACATTCTTTGATTGTTCTTGAGAAATTGGCTACTTATTCAAATAAATTTGTAGGAGACACTATACGGTTACATTACAGATCCACAGAAAGCATTACACATTCTGATTGATGTGCTGTGGATTCAGATTAAAAAGTGGTAATGTATTAGCTATTAGTGATGTTATCAGATTATAACATAGTAGAAATAAGACCTACCAACAAATAGGATTCTTGGAACATAGTGACCATCAGGTGCCAGATTAACATCTGTAGTTTCATGCTGAAAAATGAAAAACATAATACTTATCTCCCGTTAAGCAAATAATGAAATGCATTATTGGGATGCAGTTATAACCGTACAGTGTAATTGCTTTTTTAGTTAATTAGTTAATGCTACAAAACAAATATTGTCAAGTACCATCAAATTGAGCATAACGAAATCATTTTTGGCCATTTTCTGTATGGTTTTGTCAGCAACAAAGGCCTTCTTTAAAGCTGTTAAAGAAAGTATAACAGGAGGCCAGTCAGTGAGAACATGTACAAATTGCAATTCCACTGTCACACAAACCCGTGCAAATCAACAGTCAGTGTATTACATCAATGTCTAAGATATTATTTCATGAAATGCTAAAGGAGCAGAAGGAGGAACTTGACCTTGATTGGTGTGGTTAGATGTGAAGTTAGTATGGAAGCACAGCAGCCTTACCTTGACTGTAAGGACAGTCTGGCAAATGATGAATAACCATCAGAGGCCTCTTACTGTGGGAAGACAAGGTCAGACAACATATGAATACTTTCCACTGCAGAATAGCTACCTGTAGTGGGTGCGAGTGCTTAAAGAGAAGCACAGAATGTGTTGGAGAACAACTAGAAACCCTGTCATCAATTTAAGCGAAGAACACAGAGCACAGGCTTTTTGTTTGCAAAATGGCACCCTATCACCTGCTTAGTGGACTACGTTTGATGGTGCCTTGGACAACTCGAATGTACTGTTTAAGAAATTAGGTCATAAATATGATGATTTGATTACAGATTTATTTCATTGGGAACATTGAATTAATGGAGCAATAATTGCAATGAGGTACTGTGAAGTACGTAGTCTCACAAGGCCCTGTCCCGGTCTAAGAGACTATACAGTATGTAACCAGAGTGTATAGTTTGAACAATGTTCCACCCAGATATCTGAAGTCCTGTGGTGCCAAACAACAGTAATCAAAAAGCATATTTGCAATATGAAAAATCGCATACATTTCGAGGAAATCCTTTTTCTCTTACCTTTCTTTCATTGTCTTCAGTCCATCCATATACGTCTTGACCCAGTTAATGTCATTCCCCCATCCTAAGACAAAATTATTTACAGAAACATTAAAGCTATTGTGTAATAACGATGATAAACTGTATATATGCATCACATGTTATACATAGACGTAAACATTTTGACAAGGGGACTGAATCCTAGTCTCCAGTGGGGATTGAGGCTTGAAGAAGTATTTTTAGTACCAACATCCACATCCAAATAAAGGTATGGTGCTGGGGCCCAATAACACACCAGGCATACCTCCTGAAAGAGTCTGAGGGGCTAGTTTAATCTTCTTCTGTAGGGAGACATCTGTGCAGGTGATCAAGATCAAGGCAAAGTGAGACCAACGATACATGATGGTTATCCGTTCTGAGAGAAAATACAAACGTTTTGAAGTCAGTGTTTGAATACACATGTGACCCAATGCTGAAGAAAATCTCAGACAACTCCCTACCAAAAATTGTAGTCAGAGTCTTACAGAATTCCACTGCACAGAAGTAATTTTTATCAGTCTTTAACACTAAAACCAAATCTCACATGCACTGGCCAGTTTACATGTTGTTTATCAACCAGTCAGGAGAAACAATCCTCTTTAATTTTAGGGCGGTGTGCATACCCTACTTAACTCTGTAAGACAATGGCAAGATCCTTGCTACCCTTGTCATCTTCTATTCAAATCCCATTGGATGAAAAAGGTAATAGGTCCCTCCTTTTTAACAATCTCTTCCAATGGGTTTTGAGAAGCAGGCTGGAAGATTATACATTTGAGACTTCATTAAATTCTTTCACACCCTTTGGGTGTGCAACAAAAACTCATTAGACTAGTTTAACACCAAAGATCCTCGTTTTAAATTGAAGCAATGGCATTGCATGCTTTGTTATAACAGGATTGGCCTGTTTCATTGCAATGACGTGCTAATATATTTTGTAGTATAAGCTGTGTTTGAATGGTGTAGCGAAAGGCCACAAAATCATTTGTGGCATGTATAGTCATTTCTTATTTGCCTGAAAGTCTAGGTATTATGATACAGAATGTCTTTCAGCCAATCCTGTTTGGTAAAGTGTATTTAGTGTTCTTGAATACCACAGTGTACCATAGATTATGTACTACAATTTTAACCAATAAAAATAAATCACTGTACCAGTAGTCTTATGGTATTTAAACATTTTCACAGATAATTCACTTGGATTAGTTTATTCTAGAACATACAAAATCAAGGATTTCATGTTATTATGTTTAATAACATTAAATCATTAAACAGAGATGTGGGCTACACAGTTTATAAAAAGAATGCTTCAAATAAATATGATTATATTTAAATTACTACATGTACAAACAGGTTCCATTAAACCTATGAATGATTTTCTATAAAAGAGATCTTACCGATTGTACAGATGTATGAAAAGAATCTGTCTGTAGCCTACGTCCAAGCTGGCTTTAACTTGATTTTGATTTGCAGGCATTTTTATAGACAACAGAACTCACCAAACAGGTATGGGGTTGGCATACAGGATGTTTTACACACACGCACAGACACACATTATTTGTACTATACTTGTGAATTCTTTTGGGGGAAAAAAGTGTATTTCAATAAAAAAAGTCCTACTTTATCTAAATGTAATCCTTATCTCAAATCTAAGCCTAAAATGTATTCCTAATTCCTACACCTAAAAAATAACCCCAAACACTCAGCCCATTCATTTGTTTTACCTAAACCTCAGCCGGATACATGTTTTTTCCTAATGTGGACCTCTTTTTCAGGTTTTATTATCTTTGTGGCTCCCCACATGTATACACAGACCTTGATCGTGTGACACGCGCACACACGCGCACACACACACACACACACACACACACACACACACACACACACACACACGTATGGATATGTAGTAAACTGCATTTTATTCAAGGAGTTCTCTACATGTCTGAAAAGCTTTTTGATTTTTTGTAAAGGACATGCATCAGGCCTATATAAATGACTGAATATTATTTTAAATGTTGTCCCTATTGTAGATTTTGTTATTGCACAGGAAACAAATTGAAACATATTTGATGAATTTATGCAATGCCATTTGCATTTGTAAAACCAGAACTTATTGCTGGTCAGAATATCTATTTAGAAACGATATTATGTGTTATTTTGAAGAATGATGAGACGTTTTATAACTTAACGTTTAATTACATTCATTGTTAGTTGTTGCTTAGGTCAGCAACTGTCCTTGACAACCATCAACAATTAGCGCACGCGCGTTTCAGATTAATGGTGCATTGTGGGATTGGAAGCTATTGACATAGCGACGAGAGGGCTGATAGAAAGCAGTAATTTAGCTATTTTTTGTATTTTATTTATACCTTCAAGGAATTTATAATTTTACCAGTTGCCATGAACGGGTTAGTGGCCAAAAAGACCCAAGATACTTTGGGGAAGGTAATAAAAAAACCACCGCTTACTGAAAAATTGCTCAGCAAACCGCCGTTCCGGTACCTGCACGACATATTCAGTGAGGTGAGTAGCTACTGGCTAACAAGCTAACTCACTGTAAAGCAGCTAACAAGCTATCTAACCCCATGGGCTAATGTTCGCTATCAAGCTAGTATTGGATACTAGCCACGAAGGCACTAAATGTTAAGTAACATTTAAAAAATATATTTGGGTTTCTGCTTATCTGGCTAACTATCGTTAAGTGTTTGGTAGTTCAGTTTTGTTATAAGTAGTTGATATCCACTGAGTCCAGTCAGTTCTTCTGTGTCTAGCTTTCTAGATAATGTACTGGAAGTGTACGTACAACTATACATTTATTTTATAATACGATATACTCACAAGCCATAATCATCATGCTTACCACCCATTGTATGTAAACTTTACGTGGTTTTGGGGTATTCTGTTGCAGCAAAATGTTGACTCCCACTAACAGCATCACTGCACTCCAAGTACAGTACTGTTCTGGTTATGATTCTAACGTTACAGATTCACGCGTTAAAAATGTTGCCCAGGTTAGTCATAAGGATTAGTTAGCTAACTAAAGTACAAGAACATTAAATGGCCAACAAGCCCGAGTTGATTTTTGTTGCTAAGCGCTCTGTATGCTTGGTTTACCAAAGAAAACCAAACCCTGGACAAAGGAACTAATTTCCATCGGACATTGTCTGCATTTGTATGTCAAACAAATGTGACACAAAAAGCTATTTAATGCATTCGTAGAATATATTATTCAAACCGTTTGCTACCTGTACAGCATAACTAGCAGTAGTATTTGGCTAGCTACATACATTATTTTTGTCACAAGAGAAGTGCTGTTTGCGTACTTTTTCACATTACACCTTCTAGTCTAGATGACAACAATAAATTGAAAATGCAGTTGGATTGTTTGTTGATTTGGGCATTTTACCCTAACCAAAATGGCATTATGAAAGCATAAATTGCACAGAAGGCAGTTTATTTGATTGTCAACTATATGCCTCCATGTTATAGTTTGAAAGGACACCATTGATCATAGCTGTCACGGTAAAGGGTTTGGCCAGTGGCTGGGTCTGTGCCACAGGCTATATCAGGAAAGATTATCTAGGCAGAGCAGATCACAACATCATCTGGAAACACAACACACTCTCTAAACCACCCTACGGACTTGTCATTTTGTTTTTACTGTATTTGCCACTGCTATTTGTTCCCACAAGTGGCAGAGATGGCTATACTTTCTAACTCTATTAAATGTATGGTGGTGTTAGCTCTCCTCCAGTTTGTCTCACCTTTCAATGTATGTTCATACATATTTGATGATAAGTCTGTTCACATTGGCAACTCCATTCAAGTGACTCAAATCGAATTTAATAGAAGATAACCAGCTTGTTGAAAGTTAATGTTTTTTTTCTGGCTCTCCCAATAAGATGTCACTCCTGTCTGTCAAAAGCACAATAGCCACAACTGATCATTTGAACCACCCAGGGTTGCTGCCTAATTTGATCATTAGGAAATTGATTTAAACGTACATAGATCTTTTTCAATCCACAATTTATAGTTTAATGTGGATTAAGCAGGAAGGTGTTTTCCTGATCTGATCAAATCTGAGCAGTAGAGTACACCACCCATTATACTTACCTACAATACAGTTCAAAAGTCTTGAGCCATCTGAGAAAATGGTTGAAATCCATTCTTTGCTGAAAGTGTTGATGAGCCAAAATAAAAGCACTGATGAGCCAAAAACGTATGACCACCTGCCGAATTTGCTGTTTGTTCTCTGCATGCTGCCAAAAAAAGCACCCACCTGCTGAGGCATAGACTCTATGAAGGTCTCTTGTGGTATCTGGCACCAAGACCCTTCTAGTCCTGTAAGTTGCGTGGTGGAGCAGCATTGGATCAGACATCCCACAGATACTCAATCGGATTGAGGTCTGGGGAATTTGAAGGCCAGGGCAACACCTTGAACTCTTCATCAAGATCCTTAAACCATTCCTGAACAATGTGTGCATTGTGGCAGGAAGCATTGTCCTGCTCAAAGCTCCAAGGTCCAGTTCTGATGGGGCTACATAGCTGGATCCGATCCACTGTGTGCAGCATCTGATCCACAGTAAACCTTCTGTCGGTTCGGACTACACTGTATAGCATTCGTTGCCCTCGTGCAACAATGGGCCTTGGGCGTCTAACATCTGGTCACCGGTTTTTAGTTTCTCCGTCCTACTATTGGTACTCACCCCTGCTGACCAGAAGCCCCCACAAGCCTTGCCGTTTCAGAGATGAGCTGTCCTAGTTGTCTGGCTATTTCAATTTGGCTTCTGTCAAAGTCGTTCAGGTCTTTACTCCTGCCCATTTCTCCAACTTCCAACACATGAACTTTGAGAACTGAGTTTTCTTACCATCTAACCTACCCAGACCTTGCCATATTCCCTTATTTGCTTCACATGTGAGCAGTCATAATGTTTTGGCTCTTCAGTGTATAACATTTATACAAAGGAAACATTTATTCCTTTAATTTATAAAAGCTGTGAGTGTTTTGAGAACATTCGCTACCCTAAAAATTATTCCTACACTTTTGCATTTTATCCTGTAACCTGTTCATCTTCCAAAATTCTTGCTGTCTCTTTTGGCTTTGGCTGCCTTTCCCCCCCCGTGGTCCCATACAGCATAAATGATGCTAGGACATGGGCTGTGGTGTGGCCCATCTGATGCTTTGTATTAATCCTAACAATACCGTTTTTACCAGTCAATCAGGGGGCCATTTCTCCCAAGGCTTATCTTCATGGTCAAAGTCTGTACTTTGGTTCTTGTTGACTGCCAGATGTTATGCTAACACTTCATTGGATTTCCTTTTGGCCCTCAAAGTAGTGACCTTTAAGTATTGAACATCAGGTGATGTCAGATTTGTTGATCTGTCGTAAAATTGCATTGTTTCTTAACAGTGATATTTCTCAGAAGATATCAGTTACATTTGGGACATCACAGGCAGTTTTGTTGCCTTTTATTTTATTAATATAGATATATTTATTCTAATGATACAGCATTATATTAGCAAATAAACATTAACTGTCCGGATACAACATTTTTTATTTCCAAATGTAGTCTTCATTTATAGCTTGTTCTTATAAGTTTCATTATGGCTGTGCTCACCATTTCTCAGGCATGTCAGCTGTAGACGGTCAATATTCGGTTCAGTTGTGAAGCAGGTTGTTTAGGGTGGGGGATTCACTGCTCTTCCTGTTTCAGTGGGGTGGGAATCATTTTCTCAGTCTTGCTTAGTCTTGTCACCCAACATTTTCAGATGGAAGCAGATTTTATATTTATGGTCTTGAAAGGTTGACATGCAGCTCAAGTTAGGCTTCGTAACATGTAGTAGAAGACTGTAGCCCCTATATCACTGAAAAGTCTAATAATCCCCCGACAAGAGGGGCAACCTCAGTAGGCATGGATGCCATCCAATAACCATCCTTGACTTAAACAATGGGGCTGTACCCAAAAGATCCGTTTGAGGCTAGGCCTGCTGGAATTCATGGATTAATGAATATGTAAAACGCCCGGCAACCACAGAGTAGTCTGAACTCGCCGGGGTACTCCGTTGCCTTGCCCCAGGCAGTAGATCAACACTTAAGTCAATTGCTTGAATGTATCATCTCTGCTGCAGGTGATCCGAACCACTGGCTTTATGAAGGGACTCTATGCAGAGACTGAGATGAAGTCAGACAATGTAAAGGTAAGATGTGTCCTCCGTCTGATCACTTTATTACATGGTGCATTGTCCCGGTGTGGAAAGTCCACTGATGTACTGGGCACATCCCTTTTGTTAATAGCTGATTGATACAGTTACCTCAAATATTTTGCACACTTGATAAAGATGAGCAACACAGCATGTGTGAAATAAACACAGATAAGAAAGTATATTGTAAATTTAATGTGGAATGTACTGTACTCCATTAATGATTTTAGGCGATCAACCAAAATATTCCTGAAGTGTATATATATGTATTTTCCCAGAAATTAAGTGTAAAAAAATGAACTTTCAAGGATCTGAAAAGATTCTGTATGGATGAGTCTCTAACTGATTTCTTTGTGAGCTTGGAGTCAGAAATGATCTGATCAGCTGGGTATGTTTTAACAGTGACTGTATAGTTGTAATTTCACAAAGGTGCACCAATGCCTGTATTTTTCTCTTTGTACTGTATGCGTCACTTTGGCACCTTGTGTGGGTGTGGAAACATCCAGCCATGAGGAGACATGTTCAGTGTGTATCTCAAGACAGACCTTCATAGCTAGGCAATATGGCTTTAAATTCAGCACTGCAGTGGCCCCGGGGTTAACGCCACTTTTATCCATGAAGACTTACACTAAGTGAGCTTCCAAATGACTCATTGTCTCCATCTCCCCAATGGTAACATACATTATAAAGTACTATAGGTACTGACATGTATCAGACGAGGGAACAAAGACAGGGCAAGAGCACACCTAAGCGTTCACATCGGAGCCCTGTGGGAAGCGCTAGGGACAGCAGCATGTATGACTGCCAACACCTGAAAGGGCCGTCCACTATTCCGATTGAAGAAGAGTCACCACGGTTCAGTTGTGCTATCCCTCAGTGGGGATAATAAACCTTAAAACTGGACCGAGTTCAGGGAGGTTCTGGATCCAAATGAGGTGATGGTGTGTGGCAGTGTCGCCCAGGTGTGTGGCCATGTCACCCTGCTAAATTTAAGACAATTAATTGAAATTCCCCTTATTTCTACATTACCTGACTGAAATGTTTGTAATTCCAAAGATGTTGTTGTGCAATTAACACATTCAAAGTAGTAGCTATCCCATGACAGCAGTCCATCTGCAAAATAACAAGGAACATTCTTTGGTTGCCCATGACATGACTATTTTATGGATATCCATGTAAAATATACAAATATGGAATGGATTGATCAGATTTTAAATAACATAACAACCCGTTAAACTGTCATTGTCTGTCCAAGGACGTAGCTGACCCCTACAGTTTGTCAAAAATGCTTAATTGATTTAGACTTTGCCACTGTTTTTTGCTTGCAGTCTGGAGCCCTGGCTATGATTTGATATTTGAGGGGAGAAAATATATATTGAACTGTAGTGGATGGCTAGTTAGCAGGCTCTATAGCACATTATTGATTCAAGCACTTAACCATTGCCAGCAGCAGGTATTGAAAATCTTTTATGCTGCGCTGTTGGTGACTTCAAACCTATAACTTCTAGTCTTTTTTGATTTAAAGAATTTCCATTTACTATACTAATGATGGAATACACAAGCAGACTACTACATGTTAGGGGCATTGGAATTGTTTTTGATTATTAAGTGCTATTTAACCTATACTTTATATATTGTACTATGTACACTAATGCTAACCTGTATAGGCTGCATGCTTTATTATACAAGATTTGTTCCTGGCTTAGACAGAGTGAGCCTCCCTCACCCTCTAGGTGGCCTTCCTGAGAGTTTCTATGGCAGAAAACCTGTGATTTTTCTCAAAGCCTCTCCCTCCACCAGGATAAGGATGCTAAGATCGCGTTCCTGCAGAAGGCCCTGGATGTGGTGATGCTAGTGAGCGGCGAACCCCTTTCAGCCAAGCCAGCTCGCATAGTGGCCGGCCACGAGCCCGAGAAGACCAATGAGCTGCTGCAGGCTGTCGCCAAGTGCTGCCTCAACAAGGTCAGGCTGTGTGGAATGACTCACCTAGGCTACGCACAAACAGGAGGGCACAGCAGAAACACACACACCTTATTCTGGTACCAGTAGCAAACCTTTTGGTCAGACATCCAGCATTGCACCAAAATACATTATATATGATCGCCAGCCTCAAAGAAATGTTCCCAGGTAGCTCCTTCTGCAATTCTTGTGAGCGTAGTTAAGTTCAGTCGATGTTTCAAATGCACCCTGAAGAAATGTCCCCCTTCAACACACACGGAATGCTCTGGATAATGCACTAATGATGCCTCTGGGTGAAGCTTGAAGGGATGAAATACAGCCTAGTACATTTTAATTGGACCCCGAAGACAGCCAGTGGGAATAAAAAGGCTTTGAGCTCAGAGGAACTCTGCAACGTCTCCTCTAGATCTGTTTTTCAGAGTCTTATAAAATGTTAGCTAGATTATAAAGAGTTTTTCTTTAAAACCTTTTTTGTATTTGTCAGTTGTGCTTAATTAGTTCACGTAAAAGTTGAATACAAGCGGTTAGTGTACAATCCTCCGGGGAATTTGTCATTGTAAAACGAAACCCCCCAGTCAACCTGTGTCATGTCACCCAAGCTGTCCAGTGAGGAGGCGGTGAAGCGTGTCCTGGCTGGGGACAAGCTGGATCCTAAGGGCAAGGCCAGCACCTCCCGGTCCCAGGACAAAGAGAACAGGGAAGGACGCGAGCGCCCCAGAGACCGAGAGGTGAGACCGTAGATGTAGGACTCAGAATGGGATCAATGTATTCACTTTTAGAATTCCATGCATGTGAAATCCCAGGCATAGAAAAGTCCAAAATGTTATTGTTACAAGTTTTCAGACCCCTGCACTTTCTCCACATTTTCTTTGTGTTAAAGACTTAATTAAGACTTAATAAAAAAATTGCCAGCAATCCACACTTAGTGCCCCATATTGACAAAGCGAGAACATTTCTAGAAAATAAAAAAGGAATATATCTCAAGTACATAAGTATTCCGACCCTTCACAATGACACTCCAGATAGAGCTTCGATGCATCCCGTGTCCCTCTCTCGTCCTTGATATTTTGTTAGAACTTGATTGGAGTGTGTCTACACCCCTGCATGGTGCCTGTCGGAGCAAAAACCAAGCAATAAAGTGAAAGGGAACTCTCCATAGATTTTGTGTCGAGACGTTGATCAGGGGAATGATCTTTTTTTATCACCGGAGCACCCTGGGCTCCATTATTATGCAACGGAAGGCCGGAAACACCAAGACTCTTCCTATAGTTGACCATCAACTATGTAACTGGGCAAATTGGGCATTGATCCGTGAGGAAGACCCCAACACTTTAACCAAGCTTTAGAGCATCTGTGCAGCAATGGAACCTGCCAAAAGGACAACCATTTCTACAACCCTTTCAATTAGGCTTTAATGCTAGAGTGCCTACACGGAAGCTGCCCCAGACTTAAAGGCATGTTACTTTAGCCTGATGTGACCAAAATACAATTATTTCACCTGAATACCAACTGGAAATGTCCCCAGGGAGTTTTCTAAATCCACCAGGCTCTCAGGTGTTTGATGTGTTCACGGGGCGTGGCCAGGGGTGTGTTGACAGTTGATGTTGGCCTGTCACCCCACGGAATTTAAGATTTATTTTCTTAATAATGTTTAAGGCAGTTTCTTGAAATTCCACTAATTTCTCCATATAGCTGACAAATGTTTGTGATTTTTAAGTAATGTTGTCGCAATTCTAAACTTCATTTAAATGAAGTTTCAAGCACAACAAAATGTGGAGAAAATTAATGGGTCTGAATACCTTACGAAGGTGACAAGTCACGTTTTTCTTTTTTATGTCTATCCACCACTGGACTAATTACAGGGATGCACTGCTGACAGTTACAGCTTGAGTCATAACAGTTTCTGTATTTGTCGTCTGTGCTTGTTTGTGCTGGGGTCTTGTCAGGAGAGGAAGGAGATACGAGAACAAAGCGAAGGCCAGGAGCAAAAGGACCTGGACCCACCCAGGAGGAGCGATAAGGAGCGTCACCGCCAGGGAGAGCGGACAGAGAAGGGCCGCGAACGAGACCATACCAAAGACCGCAACAAAGACAAGAGCCGGGACCGAGAGCGGGACAGGGACAAAGACAGAAACAGGGAGAAAGGGAGAGACGGGGAGAAGGACAGGGAGAAGGGGAGAGACGGGGAGAAGGACAGGGAGAAGGGGAGAGACGGGGAGAAGGACAGGGAGAAGGGGAGAGACGGGGAGAAGGACAGGGAGAAGGGGAGAGACGGGGAGAAGGACAGGGAGAAGGGGAGAGACGGGGAGAAGGACAGGGAGAAGGGGAGAGACGGGGAGAAGG
>JACXGJ010008885.1:6760-25872 GCA_016801105.1 Esox niger
GGGGCATGGGAGGGAGGTACAGGGCAGAGAGGGGCATGGGAGGGAGGTACAGGGCAGAGAGGGGCATGGGAGGGAGGTACAGGGCAGAGAGGGGCATGGGAGGGAGGTACAGGGCAGAGAGGGGCATGGGAGGGAGGTACAGGGCAGAGAGGAGAGATTATGTTTGATGAGTGACGACAGAGGAATGCGAACTAAAGCACTCTGACGTACCATAGACCACTTTAGACAAAGTCTAAACTAGACCTTGGCACTGCCTGGAGCCTTTCTCCTCATTTGTTCTATCCCCACACATTCTCTCCATCCATCCCTACTCCTTGTTTCCTTCTCATCCCATTCCTCACTCTCTCCTCCGTCAGGCCGGTCTTAAAGACTCAGATGTTGTTGCATCAGCCTGGTCACAAAGATCCAATAAGAACGATCGACTTGTTTCACTTTCATTTCATTAAACCCACTGTTGCTGATGAACTCATCGACTGCCTGTGATGTCCCCCAGCCGGTGTGGACTATGTCGGGATCAGTCGTAACCTGGACTTTGCCCCAGGCGTCAGCCAGCAGACCTTCAGGGTGACTATCCTGGATGACCTAGGCCAGCCGGTGCTGGAGGGGACAGAGAGGTTCGAGCTGGTCCTCCGCATGCCCATGAACGGCATCCTTGGAGAACCAGGGAAGGCCACCATCCACATTAACGACTCCGTGTCAGACCGTGAGTGAACCAAAATATTTTCAAACCCCAGATGAATTGAAAGAGACATGGGGGTTCCACCTTCATGCAACACTCCAACCCTACATTCGTACCTGGGCTCTTCATTCAGCCTCCTCTGGGCTCTTAGCATTCCCACCCCTTCAGGACACCTCCAGATCCTTCTTAACTTTTCTTAAAAAAAACACAGAAAGACACCTTTTCATAGAGTACTTGAAATATTGTCAAGAGTGCTTGAAATATTAATAGAGCCTCTGTCAGTTTTTGCCTGTTAACATTTTCTGTCTTCTGTTGATTTGTGTGGTCTTCGTTCCAGCACTGACATTTGTCAATAACTTGAATAATAAGTGTGTCTGCTAAATGACACATGAAAATGTAAAATATTCTGTGATGCAGGGCATTTGAACAACAAATCAGTCACAACTGCAGAGTGCTGCTGACTTTAGATCCAAATCAAATCTGAACGGTCTCTTATTTTCCCACCACCATCAGTGCCTAAGGTGCAGTTCCGTGATGCCGTATACACGGGGCATGAGAACGGCGGTGGAATCTCAGCCGTGGTGTACCGCAGCGGAGACATCAGCCACAGGTCAACTGTCCGCTGTTACACCCGACAGGGAACGGCTCAGGTCATGATGGACTTCAACGAGCGCCCCAACACAGACGCTTCCATCATCACCTTCCTGCCAGGTGACACCCTGGGTGACAAACAGGCGTCGTTCCTCTGAGCACTGTGGAACACGTTGCAATGCACGGTTCAGTTCCTCCTTTTTACTAACCCCCCACCCGCCCCCATCCCCTGCCCTGCTCTCCAGGGGAGGTAGAGAAGCCGTGCGTCCTGTCCCTGGTTGATGACACGGAGCATGAAGAGGAAGAGGAGCTGAGGCTGGTGCTGGGGACGCCCCGTAGCAACTCACCGTTTGGAGCCTCCATTGGGAAACAAAACGAGACTCTGGTCAAGATCAAAGATGATGCGGATAGTAAGATCGCTGTCTGTGTCTTGTCTCTGTGATGTTTGTCTCTGTGATGTTTGTCTCTGTGATGTTTGTCTCTGTGATGTTTGTCTCTGTGATGTTCGTCTCTGAGATGGGATGTTTGTCTCTGAGGTGCGATGTTTGTCTCTAAGATGTGATGTTTTTCTCAGTGATGTTTGTCTCAGTGATGTTTGTCTCTGTGATGTTTTTCTCAGTGATGTTTGTCTCTGTGATGTTTGTCTTTGTGATGTTTCTCAGCACACACACACAATGATGTTTGTCTCTGTGATGTGATGTTTGTCTCCGTGATGTTTGTCTCTGTGATGTGATGTTTGTCTCCGTGATGTCTTCTCCTCGTTCTGCTCTGTGTTTGTTGGTATTTGTGTAGCTAATCAGGTAACTTAAAGTGTATTACTGCATTATGTCTGCCTCTGACATTGACCCATATTTTTCCAGAGTCCATCATTAAGTTTGAGGAGACTAAGTTCAGTGTGAGTGAGCCCAGCAGGACGGGGCTGGTGTCTTTGGTCAAGATCCCAGTGCTCAGGGTAGGAGACACATCCAAGGTCTCTGTAGTCCGTGTACACACCAAGGATGGATCAGCGACGTCTGGAGAGGACTACCATCCTGTGTCTGAAGGTGAGCGATACAACCGGGTAATAATAATATTATAGAAATGTCTCTGTCAGGACACACCATCTATATACTGCATGCAATCCTGTCTAACCAAGAGCTGTGTTGTTCTGGTTGTTGACCTCAGACATTGAGTTTAAAGAGGGCGAGACCGAGCACTATGTCGAGATCGAGATCCTCTACGATGGAGTCAGAGAGATGAGAGAAGCCTTCACTGTCCATCTGAAACCTGACGAGAACATGGTTGCTGAGATTCAGGTGAGCATTGGAACCGTGACATCACGCTCGGTAGTGTAGCGTTGGGTAGGAACGTTGAATGTGAGGCAGGAGAGTGCCCTGATATCGCTGCTCAGTTTGTGTTGAAGGCGACACCTTCCACAAATCTACTGTTGCTGATCGCTGTCTCTTCCCGCCCTCCTCAAGATGACCAAGGCTATTATCTACATAGAGGAGACAAACAGCATGGCCGACGTCACGTTCCCCTCGGTGCCCCAGGTGTTCTCCCTGCTGCAGTACGACGACACCTCCAGGGCCAGACACACTCCGCTGCTGGCAGGCTACCCCGTCGTCTGCGTTACGGTACAGACGCACCATCAGCTCTCCGGGATCCCGTTGCAGCACATACATGTCAATCGTGTGATTTTCAAGGATATGCAAGGACAGTGAGACGTTCATCTAATATCGATGGGCAGATTACAGGAATGTGTTTACAAAGATGCGTTATCTGTGATGTGCTTACCACTTACTACTCCTCCTAAGTGAGTACAAGACAGACAGGCAGCGACGTGCCCATTACGTAACCCCTGAAGAGTCTTGGCTTGTCTCCCTCCCTCAGGCTTGTAGCCCCAAGTACCCTGACTATGACAAGACGGGCTCCATCTGTGTCAGTGAGCACATCAACGACACACTGACACGCTACCGCTGGTTGGTCAGCGCCCCTACCGGTCCGGATGGGGTCACCAGTCCCATGAGGGAGGTGGACTTTGATACCTTCTTCTCCTCCTCCAAGACCATCACCTTGGACTCCATCTACTTCCAGGTAGATAATAGATTCATCTTTCTCAGCATATCCTGTCAGTGACGTGCGTGCGAAAGGCTGGGCCCAGCCAAAGAGAATGTCTTAAAAGAAAGCCAGAGTTAAAAGTAGTTCGGGAGGAGAGTTGACTGTATAAATGAGCTGTAATTGCCATTTATAAATTAACTGTATTTGCCCTGTATAAATGAGCTGTATTTGCCCTGTATAAATGAGCTGTAGTTGCCCTGAATAAATGAGCTGTAGTTGCCCTGAATAAATGAGCTGTAATTGCCCTTTATAAATGAGCTGTATTTGCCCTGTATAAATGAGCTGTAGTTGCCCTGAATAAATGAGCTGTAGTTGCCCTGTATAAATGCACTGTAGTTGCCCTGTATAAATGTGCAGTGGTTGATTGTGTTGCCATGTCTGTCTCGCTCCAGTCTGGGTCCAGGGTGCAATGTGCGGCCCGGGCTGTGAACTCTAACGGAGATGAGGGACTGGAACTCAGCAGCTCCATAGTCTCTATCAGTATAGAGGACGGTATGTGCC
The DNA here is from genome assembly GCA_016801105.1 of Esox niger. Classification (NCBI taxonomy): domain Eukaryota; kingdom Metazoa; phylum Chordata; class Actinopteri; order Esociformes; family Esocidae; genus Esox; species Esox niger. The sequence goes on from JACXGJ010008885.1 coordinate 10,632, forward strand.
AACCTCGTGTTCAGGGTACAGTGGGCGCTGAGCCCTTCTCTGCCAAGCTACGCTACACTGGTGCAGAGGACCCAGACCACCCAAACCTCATCAAAGTCACGGTCACCATGCCACACATGGATGGTGAGTTCTAGCGTTTCTCTCTCTCCTCGATCGCTCTGACGTGTCTCACTAAACTCTGACTCCCTGAGCCCTTCATTTCTCTTTCTGTCCATCTTTATTTCTTCCTCTTTCTATCTCTCCTTTCGCTCTCAGTGTCCCTGTCTCCTAAGCCCTCGTCTTGTCTCTCCTCTCCCAGGCATGCTTCCTGTAGTCTCCACACGTCCTCTGTCTAACTTTGAGCTGACGTTGAGTCCTGATGGTACCCGTGTCGGGAACCATCGCTGTTCTAACCTTCTGGACTACACAGAGGTGAAGACTCGTCACGGCTTCATCACTGACGCCACCAAGAACCCTGAGGTGGTGGGGGAAACCTCTCCCTACCAGTATAGCGCCGCCTTGAGGGGATCTAGCGTACTACGCTTCTACCGAAACCTCAACCTGGAGGCTTGTCTATGGGAGTTCACCAGTTACTACGACATGTCTGAGCTCCTGTCAGACTGTGGGGGGACCATCGGGACGGACGGACAGGTGGGCAAGCTGTGTGTTTGTGTGTGTGTTGAGAAGAGGGTTGTGTTTGTGTTGAATAGAGGGTTGTGTGTGTGTTGAATAGAGGGTTGTGTTTGTGTTGAATAGAGGGTTGTGTGTGTGTTGAGAAGAGGGTTGTGTTTGTGTTGAATAGAGGGTTGTGTGTGTGTTGAATAGAGGGTTGTGTGTGTGTGTGTTGAGAAGAGGGTTGTGTTTGTGTTGAATAGAGGGTTGTGTGTGTGTTGAATAGAGGGTTGTGTGTGTGTTGAGAAGAGGGTTGTGTGTGTGTGTTGAATAGAGGGTTGTGTGTGTGTTGAGAAGAGGGTTGTGTGTGTGTGCCTGACTGTTGTCAATCTATCATCAGACAGATAGTTGAGCTGCCCCAGCCCCCAATGCCACCTGACCTTTGACCACTTGCAATAAACAGAGGTGTCAGTACCAACTCGCTGAGTATGTTTTATAGATATGTTTTCCTTTTTTCAACAGAATATTTTACAGCCACGTTAAAACAGAGAGCAATGTCATTCTTTGTTTTCCTGACCCTCACATTAACTCCCCCCCAGTAATAAGTAACCAAACACTGTACTTTATGGATACCCACAACTCCTCAGGAGGCCTCCTGTTCATCTTGTTAAACTGGCACCTCAAACATTCACAGAAGCATCATAAAAACCTGCTATTTTCTGAGATGTTAAACTGTGGATACGCTTCAGGGCTCCTGTCATTTCCATTACCTTGGGAACCTCCGGTCACGAGTCTGGTGTTGGTCCCTAGTTCAGTGTATTAGTTCACTAGCACTTAATTAGGCAGGCTGGGTTATAAAGAGAGGCCTGGAGAGAGAAGGAAAACCTGCAGAGAGCAAAGGCCATGGTTTGGTAAAAGGTCCGTTTTCACTTACACACACACTCATGTTTGACCCACGCGTACGCAAACTCACACACACACACACACACAGTAGAGCAAAGGCCATGCAGTGGTAAAGGTGTCCCTAGAAGTTCTAACTACTGTTGATCATCAACTAGAAACACCCTACCAATATGTGTGTGTGTGTATTTAGATACCTGTTTATGTGTGTATATCGGTAGATGAAACCCAAAATTAATAACAAAAAACTAGAAACTCTTTAATCATTTCAAATTTTTTTTTGCTTTTGAGGTTGCATTTTGAGGTGAAGAAATCTACTGTTTCTGGAATCTATTACAGACTTGCCACTGACCTAATTTAGGATTTAGTGTGTGTTAAAAACAACAAATAGACAACGACTATCTAAATAGACAACATCCTACATTCAGTGGGGGAAGTATGTCCAAGACAGGTGAGACTGTAAATAGAAGACTTCACCAGTGGACATGGATGTGTTATGATTCATAGGGAGTTTGTGAAATATCCTTTCAGGAGACGGTGCTCATTACTCTCTTCTGAAGTTAACTTTTCCTCCACTTTCAGATTTTCATGCTTGTAGGGTGTAATCCAGTAGTGGTATCTTTGTTTAGGTTGAAACGTGACTATAACTAATATTCTGACAAGATGGAGCTCTGTGGGAGGGGTTCGAGTGAATCACCTGATTATCCTGAATGTCTGGATCTGCCCTGTACTAACCATACTAACACCTGTGTTCCATGGTCAATGTGTCTCCAACCTGCACAGTTTACATTCCGTAGCTAGAGGCTGCCATTTGAAAACATTTTAACCGAGGTGTTAGTGCTCAACTTTGGACCAGAGCCAAAGTAGATAAGAGGGTGCCATTTGGGATTAAGCCAGAACCGGAGGTGTGTTAGGCATCCCTTCGTTGTTTTAAGGAAGACCCATAACTAAGAGAGAGAGAGAGAGCGAGAGAGAGTGACAATCCACCCGGGGTCTGGATGTGTCTCTGTACACCCAGAAACCTGATATCCTGCCCCGTCCGATGAGCTGTCTTACAGAGATAAAGACAGACACGGATCATGTATGGACTCAGGGCTAAAGCTGTATGTTTGTTATGTTGCTGTGGTTATTGGAAGAAATGTGAACCATGACAAAGAACAGTTGGTGGACCAGAAGCCGCAGGTTTTGTATCACGGTATGGAACAAGTAACACTACTGTCTGACACTATGTACACCTAGCTTCAGTGATGTCATCAACTGCAGTGCTTAGTCCTTGCCCAAAATGTGCCCTGCGGGATGGGCGACTGGTACAGTAAAGAGAAGCCAGTGTGGCCAGGCAGAACTGAGGAACCTAATTTGTGACCCTGTGTGCCCCCCTGACCTGAGTGGCCCTTATGAGCTGGAGTCTGTCGGTCACATAAGCGAAACGATTGTGGTGTAAAAACCCTCAGTCAAGGCTGGAGCCTGAGGCTGACTCTGTCTCTCAGTATCTGGGTGTCATGGTGAGAGACTTTGTCTCTAGCTCAGCACACCGCAGGAATCCATTACTTCTCAGCAGGCTTGCAGTGTCAGGGAAGTACTGCAAATCATCTGCCTCAGCTCTCCATTCTCTAAGCACCGTCCTCTCCTTCTCCCCATCTCTCCTTTCCTCTGTCGTGCCTTCTTCCTCGCTTTCTTCCATTTCTTGCTCCTTTTTCCAATATCTCATCTTGCCTTCCTCTCCCTCCCCCTGTCTGTCCGACTCTCTCTATTGCTCCTTCTTTATCTCTCTCACGCCCAGAGCATAGGCAGGTCCTGTCTTGAAGGAATAAGGTGAGCTAGTGCAGACAGGCGCCTGCTGTCGAATGTCGCTTGAGGGAGCAGATACTATTTAAAGGCCCCTACAGACACGCCATCGGAGCAGTACGGGAGCAGCCCTGAATGGAGCCCTGTGTGCATACAGGACTGTTCTAGTAGCACACAGTTCAGTGGCAGGAGCACTCACTGGTCAGACACAGAGGCATTGAAGTGCTACATATTGTCCTCCTATGTCGTGTGACGGCTCCCATGAAATCCTTGGAACAGATGACGAACACGCCATAATATATTGTTCCCATTAGGTATTTACTTGCCGCTTCAATGTTTACGATAAGGCTTCATGTACACCAGTTCCATTTCATTTAATCTCCATCATTTATTATTGATCTAATTCACTGTCTCTCTTACTCTATTTCTATCTGTCTCTTTGCCTCCCCATGTCAGTTTCTCTCCTTTTCTAACCGTACAGATTAACTCTGTTTCTCCTGTCTGACGAGTGGGTTTGTGTGTAAATTCACCTGACAGTGTAATGTGTCTGTAGGTATTGAACCTGGTCCAGTCCTATGTGACCCTACGGGTCCCCCTTCATGTGTCCTATGTATTCCACTCCCCCGTGGGGGCAGGGGGCTGGCAGCATTTTGACCTGCAATCGGAGCTACGACTCACCTTCGTATACGATACTGCCATCTTGTGGCGGGATGGCATCGGCAGCCCCCCAGAAGCTGAGCTACAAGGCAAGTCCTCGAAACATGCTGTATCAAATCAATGTTCATTTTAAGGGACCTTTCATGGCACCAATTGACACACTTCACAGAATGCTGCTAAAACAAACAAACAAAAATATAAGGAAACGAGTCAGATGTAGTTTGAGCTAGTAAGATACAGTACATCCCTGTTTCCAAAGAGGTTGGGACGCTGCATAAAATGCGAATAAAAACTGAATGTAATGACGGGCATTCATCATCAAGTATGTGCCACTTTGAATCTGATGCCAGCAACACATTTCAAAACAATTGGGACAGGCATGTTTATTATTGTCACATCTATTCTTTTTATGACACTGTAAGCATTTGGGAAATGGGGAGACCAATAGCTGTGGTTTTAAAAATTGAAATGTATTCCCATTCTTGCTTGATATAGGATTTCAGCTGTTTGGGGTCTCCTTTGTCATATTTTTTGTTTCATAATCCGCCAAATGTTTTCAGTGGGTGACAGTTCGGGACTGCAGGCAGGCCAGTTAAGCCCCCAGACATTTGCTACAGAGCCATGCTATTGTAATAAGTGCAGAATGTGGTTTGGCATTGTCTTGCTAAAATAAGCAAGGCAATCCCTGAAAAAGACATTCTGTATGGAAGCATATTTTTCACCTAAACCTGTACATATTAATGATGCCTTCACAGATGTGCAAGTCACCTATGCCACGTGCACTAATGCAACCCCATACCATCAGAGAGGTTGGCCTTTGAACTGTGCACTGATAACAAGCCGGATGGTCCCGTTCCTTTTTAGCCCAGAGAACGTGGCGTTCATGATTCCCAAAGATTATTAAACGTTTTGATTTTGAGACCAAATTCGCCTCAGTCCATTTTAAATAAGCTTGGGCCCAGAGAAGGCAGCAGCATTTCTGGATCTTGTTCATATATGGTGTCTTCTCTGCATGGTACAGTCTTAACTTGTATTTGTGAATGCAGCAATGTACAGACAGTGGTTTTGGGAAGTGTTCCTGAGGCCATGCAGTGATTTCCACTACAGAATAATGTCTGTATTTAAGGCAGTGATACCTGGAGCCTGAAGATCACGTCCATCCAATATTGTTTTTTGGCCCTGTCCCTTGCATACAGATGTACCTGCATTCTCTGAATCCTTTAATGATATTATGCACAGTAGATGATGAGATTCCCAAACTCCGTGATTTTACATTGAGAAACGCTATTCTTCAATTGTGGCACTATTTGTCTGCACAGTCTTTCACTGAGTTGTGAACCCCTCCCCATCTGTACTTCTGAAACACTCATCCTCACTTGAATGCTCTTTTTATATTCATCATGTTACTCACCTGTTGCCAATTTACCTAATTAGTTGTGAGGTGTTCCACCAGGTTCTTTTTTGTATTACACAAATGTTTCAGTGTGTTGCTGTCTCTGTCCCAGCTTTTTTTAAACGTGTTGCTGGCATCATTTTCAAAGTGAACATATATTTATCAATGCCATTTTTAAGTTTCAACATTCAATATGTTGTCTTTGTACTATTTTCTATTGAATGTGGGGTTTAAAGGATTTGCACATCTTTGCATTCTGTTTTATTTCCATTTTACACAGCGTCCCAACTTGATTTGGCAATAGTGTTGTGTATAAAAGTAAAAGAAAAAAAGAAAATATGTTTTTCAAATGTTTATGTCTCTCAACATTTTTGTCATATAATATTTTAAAAGGTTCCTATGTGAAGTAATGAAAGGTTTCTGTGTGAGGTAATGAAAGATTTTTCTGTTTGAGTTGATGAAACAGGTTTCCATTTGGGGTAATGAAACAGGTTTTCTATGTGGGGTCATGAAACAGGTTTCCATGTGGGGTAATGAATTTTTTTTCCATGTGGGGTAATGAAACAGGTTTCTATGAGGGGTAATAATGTTGTGTTAATTATATGTGATAGTGTGACTGACCAGGTGTCATGTATTGTGCAGGAGCCTTGTACCCCACCAGCATGCGTATCAATGAACAAGGTCGTCTGGTGGTCAACTTCAGAACCGAGGCAAGATTTAGAGGACTGTTTGTCATTTCCCACTCTGGTACGTTCCACCTCTGTACAATACTGCTCTTGTGAATTGACCGTTGGTACACCAGACCATATTCATAACGTAATTTACTTGAGTTCTAGTTAATCTTGCCTGACTTTTATGTTGGCATTCTGAGTTAGCTCTTTTGGCAAATTTTTATTGTACATGTGAAAAAACGAATCTAAGGCATCTCCAGTATTTGACAATCTTATCCTGATGTGTGATGGCCTCACTGTTCCTTTCTTCTCCAGCATCTTCTCTGTCTTCTATGGTGATGTGTGCGGACCATCCTGGATTGACCTTTAACCTCAGCCTGGTGAGGAGTGAGCCCACCTACAACCAGCCAATGCAGCAGTGGACCTTCACGTCAGATTTTGCTGTGAGGACCATATTTGATACGTTCTCTTTTTTCTTTTTACCTGTGTTTATCTCCTTAACAACACCTTCTCTATATCATTTAGCTGAGTAACGACGTCTCTCGTCTCCCAGGTGCGTGATTACTCAGGTACCTACACAGTGAAGCTTTTGCCCTGCACGACTCCTCCCAGTCTGGAGTACTCCCTCCCTCCTGTCTGTAACCCCAGAGATCCTGTCACCTTTGACCTAGACATACGCTTCCAGCAGGTCAGAACACCTAAGAAAAATGTGGTTGTTTGCTCCCGAGTGTGTTCACAATCGACAGGTGGACCATGAGGGCTGAAATGTACATTGTGGTAACGCACAGAGTAATAGATATCGCAGCGCCATACTATTTGGGTGACTGGCATTTATTGTGCTACAGTATACAATGCTATTATTGTGCTATACAGTGTGGTGAAATTTCAACTAGTGGCTAATCATTGTCTGCTGAATGTAAACCTGTGTGTGATGTTATGTGATTTACCAGGTGAGTGACCCAGTGGCGGCTGAGTTCAGTCTAAACACTGAGATGTTGCTGCTGTCTAAGAGAACTCTGTGGCTGTCGGATGGATCTATGGGCTTCGGACAGGAGAGTGACACGGCCTTCTCCAAAGGTGAGTAGCCAGCCAAAGACCTTGACTATCAGCATGGGACTCAGTCTCATCCACTGCTATCTACGACCTTGGTTTAAATCAGGTGTTGAGCAGGTGTTGCTTGGTTTGATGTGGAACATCATGCAGAATGAATCCTGATCAGTCCGAGAATCGATCGATCGATCGAGAGTCACCGATTGCTTTTATGTAGGTGCTGTTCTAACACAGGCGTGATCCCCACTCAGGTGATATGATCTATGGTAGAGTGATGGTGGACCCTGTTCAGAACCTGGGGGACTCATTCATCTGTAGCATTGAGAAGGTGTTCCTGTGCACCGGCGCAGATGGGTACGTGCCCAAGTACAACCCCAACAACAATGAGTTTGGCTGCCTGGCCGATGCTCCATCGCTGCTCTACAGATTCAAGATCATTGTAAGTATGATAGAATCATGGACACACAGTCAGTATTTATGTGCTATGAACTGAGCAGCGTACCATTGGCTAATTTCAGGGTCCAGATCAAAACTAGGAAACTATATACGGAATATGGTGTAATTTAGAAAGTAACCAAACTGTTGACCTGTCACCCTCCAGGACAAGGCCCAGCCAGAGACTCAGGCCAGATCATTTGGGAATGTGGGTTTCAGGGCTCTGTTGGCTGTAGATGACCCTCAGGCTCTGGTCCTAGTCAGACAACCTGGATCTGATGGCTTCAGCATGGACTCCACAGCTCTATTCCAGGTACATTAATCTGACCCTTATATCACACTATACCACACAACACTGTACCACATTACACTACACAACACTATACCATACAATACCGTACCACACTACACTACACTACACTATACCACACAACACTGTACCACACTACACAACACTATACCACACTACACTACACCACACTACACTATACAACACTGTACCACACTACACTACACTACACTATACCACACTACACTACACTATACCATACAACACTGTACCACACAACACTACACTACACTATACCACACTACACAACACTGTACCATACAACACTGTACCACACTACACTACTCTACACTATACAACACTATACCATACAACACTGAACCACACTACACTACACTATACCACACTACACAACACTATACCACACTACACAACACTATACCATACAACACTGTACCACACTACACTACACTATACCACACTACACAACACTATACCATACAACACTGTACCACACTACACTACACTATACCACACTACACAACACTATAACACACTACTCTAGACTATAACACACCACACTACATTATACCACACAACACTGTACCACACTACACTACACCACACTACACAACACTATAACACACCACACTACATTATACCACACAACACTTTACCACACTACACTACACTATTCCGCACTACACAACACTATAAACACACTACACTAAACTACAACACACTAAACTACATTATACCACACTAGACTGAACTATACCACACAACACTATACCAATACTAGACTAGCCTATACCACACTAGACTACACTATACCACACTACATAACAATACAGTATACCACACTACAGTGCACTTTACCACCCTATACTACGCTATATCACATTACCACACCTATTTTAGTTTTTAACCGATTTCATAAAGACTGAATATTTCTCTGAATATTGCCAAAATACCCCTCAAACACACCCTAATGTATTATACAGTACACATGAATGGAGAGAAAAGAAAACATTGAAACCTCAGGCATTGTCCTTCCTGTCATGTTGAGTTGGCCACATGTTTTCACCCACATCACAACTGATGTGTTCCCTGTATAAGCAGCAGGGGAAAAGAGCCTGGCATGCAGGATCAATCCTTGGCCTGCCTCTCCAGTGATATCGCTGCAGGCCTCAGTTGTCTGGAGAAGACTCACTTGCTATTGATGGTTCCGATTATACACCTTCCATCGCCAAGATGAGACAATTCCTCAGTTGGATTAAGGAAGGGGGGATATAGTGGAAGGAAAATGATTTGGATCTGGGTGGTTGGTGAGCCTGGGTCCCTATATTTTCTTTCTGAGTGTGGGTAAAAAGGTCAAACACCTTATCACTGAACCCCAGAAGGAGTGTTGTTTTGTAAGGGCCAAGTGTGTCATTGTGATGGACAACACCTTGCTGACTGTCAGTAACACACATGGTGATGGACAACCCCCTGATGACTGACAGTAACACACATGGTGATGGACAACCCCCGCTGACTGACAGTAACACACATGGTGATGGACAACCCCCTGCTGACTGACAGTAACACACATGGTGATGGACAACCCCCTGCTGACTGACAGTAACACACATGGTGATGGACAACCCCCTGCTGACTGACAGTAACACACATGGTGATGGACAACCCCCTGCTGACTGACTGTAACACACAAGGTGATGGACAACCCCCTGTTGACTGACAGTAACAAACATGGTGATGGATAACCCCCGCTCACTGATAACAGCACATGTGGGGTGTTTCCCTTTGTTTTTCTTTGTCAATTCCTTAGTGTTTTACATGTGCCGTATGCTAACATGCATCTAAGTAGTTATTATTTGTACGGGATCTGGTCCCTAGGTGTCAGCAGGGCGAGAGTGGTTCATCCACACCATCTACACGGTCCGCTCCAAGGAGAACACCAACCGAGGCATCGGAAAGAGGAGTCTGGAGTACCACTCACTGGCACAACACAGCTCCACAGCAGGAGGCAGCCTCAACAGAGGAGGGCTGTCCCAAACCCCAGTCCAGTCTCGCTCCAGGCGATCTGCCAACGGTGTGCCAGACCTTGCAAAAGACATCGGCCTGGACAGCAACCGCGGCACCAACATCCTTCACATCGCCCTGGAGCGCAGCCACGGCCACCATGCTAACACTGATGGGGAGGTCCTCCCCGAGGGCGCGATGCCCAGTCAACTGAACCATCCTGTGGAGAGCGAGGACAGTCTTGTCCTGATCATAGGGACCCTTGTGGGCCTCCTCGTCATAGTCCTCATCATCATCATCATTATTGCACTGGTCATACGGTCCCGACAGAAGACGAAAGAAGTTCCCACGACAACGTCCAGCTCCACTGATCCCATGATGGCATTGGCGTTCCCTAGCGGTGACCAGGACAGCTCAGAAGTCTGATCATGAGACATACTGACAATGGCCACTGGGGCAGGTTTCTTTTTTTTGCTAGTGCTTAATTTTTCTTTTTTTTTTACATTGGGACGTAAGGAGAGGTAGGCGACGAGTGATACATTTGACAATGAGAGCTTTGGTTCCGTGCAAAAAAAAACTACTTGAAATTCTTCTGCTCTTTTTTTGGGGCTGTAGGGGACTATGGGGTAAAACAGTGTGGAGATGACCACCACTAGGTCAGGACGGGTAATCCATTCCATTTAAGGCACTCGCAACCTTCCATTACTGTTCTGTTTGATGACGTGGCACTTGATCCAAACCATGTTTCTGATTTGCTCAATGGTGCTAAAGCAGCTGAGGCCTGTATGAGGAATGGTGGACCAGTAAGATGATGAAAGAACATGTTGGGTGAAGGTTCTACTTGTTATCTTTCTACCTTGCAGGGTGATTTATTGAGTCATGTCACTGATTGGCAAGCGAGTCACCTCACCTGGTGAGGTGCTCAGTCCCAGGTTAAAAGAAAGTAATATAAAACTTGAGTGTTTCAGCCATCCAGGCCCAGAGTTGGAAAAAATCCCTGTATAAGTTATCAATGTGTATGTGTATTAGCCTGTTAAGCAACTGTCAGTAGTCTGCCAACACTGGGAATTTGTCCTACTGTAATATACTACTGTATTATACTACTGTAGCTCTCTGTCAGACCTGGGATCAAACACTAGTTGCAAACGTCTAAATAATTGTCTGGATTTCAAGATACCTGAACTTGTGTCTTTGTGACTTTCATTTTGGTTCCACTGGGATATGAATGCTCAGTCAAACAAAGCTAAAGTATTTTAAATGACTGAAAATACAGTTTGAACCTAGGTCTGCGCTGGAGTATGGAGACTGATTCATGTTGAAGTTCAACAGGTGCCTAAGAATCCACTGGATGTTGTAGGTTGTGTCCAAAATGACAACATTCCCTATTCTGCAGTGTTCAACATAGGTAGTAGGTTATCATTTAAGATGCATACTTTGACTGTCTCTACCACATGGTTATTCTATGTGATCTATAGGACCCCCTACTGTGCTGTCTTGTTACGTATGTGTTAATGGTCAATTATTTGTGCATGCTTTTTAATTTTCTTTTGTATTTTTTTATATAATTGTTTAAACATATTGTATAATATTAATAATGTGTAAACATTTGTGGGGGAAAAATATGTCCGATCTATTGTAGCTAGCTGATTTAGACTCAGTTTTTTCATCCAAGCAGAGTTGTAAAGTATCACACCTCATGTTGCGCTGATTGTTGTCCCAAGACTGATACTATATAAAGGTATTATAATACAGTACATACAGCACTAAATTAAATCTAATGACAAAGGCAAGGGCCAATATCTCCTGTGGTGAGGTGATTTTAAAGACAGCTGGTCTGTAATGTACAATTTATAGCAGTGCTGGATGAAACCCCTAGTCCCTGTACTTAATACTTTGTTTGTATTGATTCAGTCTGGTATGTGATTTCTTTGTTGGTGATGTTTTTGAATGTTGACTAACTAAGTGGATGGACATCATTGCTACATTGTCAGTATATCTGCCTGCCAAATCGCATCATATTCCCATTATAGTGCACTACATTACTCAGCCCCATAGAGCTCTGTTTGAAGTAGTGCACTAAATAGTAGGGTGCCATTAAGGATATATTGTGTGTCTCTACATGGCTGTGACTTGACTGAGCTTTATCAAATGCTCTCCAAAGGTTTGACGACAATATTGAAATGTATTTTATTACTAAAAAAATTAATAATATGTCCCAAGTGGCACCCTGTTTCCTTCATAGTTCAGTACATTTATAGTGCACTAATTATGAGCAGAGCCTTGGCCTCAGTTTAACATTAGTGTAAATTAAGAGGATCAAGTGTCATTTGGGACTAAAGTATTACATCAGAATACAGTTAAAGGGATTAATGAGGAATTATATTATATGGCAACTATAATTAGACCTGCTACGGTTTAAGTCACACACACAAATGAGAGATACTATCATTAATACATTACAGAATTATTTATTTATTTTATTTCATATCCTAACAGGGATTATTGCCAATAATATAGATCAAATTTTACTTATTTACCCCTTACAGATCATTTATTCAGCCACATTTAAACAACCACAACATGGCTGTACTGGTTAGAGTAATAGCAGTAACCACTGAAATGCATGAGAAACTACAGACCATAACATGATTCACACAATCCCGGTCATACTAAGACTAGATAGACTGACCTCACTGCTGTATTAAAACAGCTTTCATATACCCGCAGGGTCATTCTGGTGAAACTATTTATGAAAACCTTCTGTTGTATTTTTTAAGGAATTTCCTTTCAAAACATTCAGATTAGGATCTGTACTTGTTTATTTTTCAATATTGCAATTCCCTTTTCAGATATTTTGCATTTAATCATATTCCCAAAAACGTTCTCCATACTGAATCAAGTCCAAAACAGTTAAACTTTAGTGCAAATCAGTAGAAAATATTTCGTAACATTGTCCACATAATGTAAGGGCCTGAGTTAAACATAACACTGAAAAAAATCTATGTAAATGAAGAAATTATTATTAAATATTGCTCTTAGACCATTTCTGCAGTACAAAAGGTGCATTTAAGTAAAAACATGAATAACCTGTGCTCCTTCAATGACACAATATGATGCATCAAGAATCTGGGAACATGTCCCCTAGGAACACGTCCCCTAGTTTATGTTAAGTTTATGATTTGTAGTCAAACCAGAGCAACACCTTTTGTATGAGTTTTTCTATGTAAAATGTAATAAAAGTACCTCAGAATTGAACTGAGATGCATTTCTGTATTAACATTTTATGCGAATATTGATTTGAAATAACACTGTCACAAAAATGAGAAATCTTAGTCCTCCAAATGGTGGTTGATTTTTGCAGACGCATCATGGTTTTGTAAGTAGTAAATGTCAACTCTTGCTTCATTAGAAACACCCCACTGCTTTATAAACTTTGATTTTTTTGTTGTATTATTTTTTTATTCATAAATGCTATGCAACCTACACAGTTATACCACTAAAGTAGTATTGGATCCAAATATTTCAGATTTTCTTTCAATATGCTTATGTTCACTGACTTTATTTTGTGTCACTTTACCACCAGCTAGTCTAGCTCTTATAATTATTGTAGTTGTTTGCATCACCTTTATGATTTCAGTATTGTACTGAATGCATTTAATGCCTTTATGAGTGTATACACATGTATGTACTGTATACAGTATGGATTACAAATTGATATACCACTCGGATATTTGGGGAATGGTCAGTGTTAAATGCATAATTATGTTCTGTACATGTTTGTTAGACAGACCTAAAGCACAAAGCGGTCACAAATAAAGTTTCATGAACATGTGTGTGTGCTGACTTGTTCTATAACCTCATGCAACACAATCTAAAGTTTCCCTTGGATTACACCAATGTGCATCTAATGTTTGTCAATGTTATCTATCCATGCATAATTACCATATTCAACTTAAGAACGTTTTGAAGACCACCATTTTTGGGGACCAAGTAAACATAAAATATGTTTCATAGTTTAAAATGTTATTTTATTTTGGAACTGGCTATCAAGTAAATGTGATGTGACACCCTGCTAGATGTCTGTGAGAGTAGTTGTTAGGCTCTGGCAAAGTATCAACCTCAGTTTCCCTAGACTTTCATTCCAACAGATGTTTTCTGCATTACTGTTTATTTGGGAAAGTTCTCTCCAGCCCCGGACCCTCGGCTGGAGACGTTCCTATGGCACCCAATTCCCTGCGTAGAGTTTTGATAGTAAAAAGTGCACAATTTAGAGAATAGGAAGACATTTGGGACAAAACAAAAGTCCTGTTTCTGGGAAATCATGTGATTTGTTTCACAACACTCCATTTCGAATGCCAAGACCAACTATCCCAAATGCCACCCTGTTACCCATTGGATCTGATCAAGAGTAGTGCAGTACACTGGGAGAAAGGGAGCAGTTTGGACACAGCCCTGTACTCAAGGGGCTGCAGAGCACAGAGGTAAACTCTCCCAGATTTTCTGTTTCTGTGCATGTTTGTGGTTGAGAATAGAGGACCCTTATTGTCAGGCAGACAGCAAGTCAAGAAGATGAGGTGCACACTTCTATTCATCATTGCTGCACTGACTGCAGTACATGGAGAAAAACCACTGTGAGTTGTGTTCTGTTCATGTTTTGTTGTTGTTGCGGTCTTCATCACAGCCGAATAGCTTCAAAAGCTGATACACCCAATAGCACTATGTATCTTAATCTTTAAAACAGTCAATCAAAACGTTTTTTCTCTCAGTGTGTGCAGTCATGCTAACTCCTATCCCACAGATGTGTTATCAGCGCTCCTAACATTGTCCACCTGGGAGTGGAGGAGACAGTGACAGTACAGCTCCACAAAGCCACCAGTCCTGTACGAATGACTCTGTACTTTCGTCCTCAAATTCAAAATCAAGCTGTTTCTGAAAAGAAGGTTATCATTCTTAACAAAGACAACAGCTACCAGACTGTGGTTAAACTTAAGGTACGTATCCTCTGCTCTCACTAACCTTAACATTCCCTTTAGTGTACTAGTATAAACTGTGTGGACAACATAACTAACGACACCTATGATTGGTCTTACACTAACCACATCTATGATTGGTCCTACACTAACCACACCTATGATTGGTCCTACACTAACCACATCTATGATTGGTCCTACACTAACCACACCTATGATTGGTCCTACACTAAACACATCTATGATTGGTCCTACACTAACCACATCTATGATTGGTCCTACACTAACCACAACTATGATTGGTCCTACACTAACCACATCTATGATTGGTCCTACACTAACCACATCTATGATTGGTCCTACACTAACCACATCTATGATTGGTCCTACACTAACCACATCTATGATTGGTCCTACACTAACCACATCTATGATTGGTCCTACACTAACCACACTTATGATTGGTCCTATACTT
>JACXGJ010008886.1:0-25769 GCA_016801105.1 Esox niger
CTCCGACCATCTGCCTGTCCCCGACAACTCTGCCTGCTCCCTGTCTGTACTACTGCCGCCAGCTCGATTACCGACCATCCGCCCGTCCCTGACTACTCTGCCTGCCGCCTGCCTGTACTTCTGCCCTCGGTTCGTGAGATACCTCACAACCAGTCCCCGGCAACACCACCTGCCACTTCCCCTTCCCTTCCCAATCCGCATTTGGATCCTTACCTGTGCCCGTGACAGTAGTTTAAGGTTATTAAGTTTAAATGGAATATTTTGAAATGTTTGGGTGTAAAAGAAAACTTGGATCCACCTGTTTTTATGACATTACTCATCTCTGCGATGTCTGGACTGGTGTGGTCCCCTATGCAAGGTTTCCAGATTTCATTGAACATAAACTGTATTCTGCTGCAGACTCCCGAAAAAAAGTTGACTCGCCCAAGCCCATGAAATATACCAGAATTTGTAGGAAAAACACCCCACTTGGCAACAGTCAATATGGAACAAGTTCCCTCCTACCATCATTTTAGCTGCAGTGTTTTAATGGAGTTTTATATATGAGCACACAATCATGTTTCACCATGCCAACACACATAGGTGGTGCGAGATTTTGGGATGGCTGTTGCCTTTGAGCTTTGAATACAGGAATAACCCTGTGTATAGGTATATAGAATGACTGCGTTAGACGCCACAGCCAAATTCTACCCGCATTTGGTGGGTGGGCGGGTGCCTTTGTCATGCCCTGCACATAGCTAACATGAGGCTGATCCAGTAAATGTGTTTTATGTTGGTAGGGTTCACACACAATAGCTGAATTTGCAGAGCAACAGTAGCAAGCAACCCGATGGTGCAAACAAAAACAGTATTACAGCACTACTTTTGGTGAAAATCTGATTTTCAATCCTAGTCAAGACAATAAGCTAACGTTAGCTAGCTTAGTTATGTGTCTGAGCAGACACTCCTTGATTCCATTTCCTACTGCAAAATGGTGTTACAACCTGTTGTTCTCAGCAATAGATGAAAAAAAACAAATATGCTTTGTGGGTTGTTTGACTAAACCTAATGCATAAGCAAGCATTGCTCGGGAAGAAGCTAACTAGCAAACGTGAGTCTCAGAAATATGGAAATGCATCTAGCACAATAGATAGTCCAGATTATGTTTTTATTGGTTTAGCTGTTAGGGCCCATCAACTTTGACCCCATCTAAAACAAAAGTCTGTGTTCATTGCTCCAGCATCCACGGTTGGAGGTGTTAAGAATGATAATGTGATAAAGGCGAATGTGATATGTTAATAATATTAATGTGATAAAGGCGAATGTGATATGTTAATAATATTAATGTGAGAAAGGCTAATGTAATATGTTAAGGTTGATGTAGAAATTGAGGAGGAAGTTGGAAGAAGAAAGGTGCCGAATAGAAATTAAGCTGCAACAGGCTGGGGAGGGGGAGTCATGTACCACAAGTGCTGCAGTAACAGGAAAAACAAATGTTATTGGTTGGGGGGGCTGACCTGGGATCCGCGCCTTATGAGCCGAGGCAAGCAAGGAGGAATTTGAGTACCCACGCCCTAGCGAGTAAGAAAGAATGTATATGTAGGGGGTAGATTAGGGACGGGGCGGGAACTAGAAAGGCTATAAAGACCGCACAGACGGGAAGTAACTTTAGACTTGTTGGTAAGCTTGTCTCCAGATATATCTGATTGTGTAATCAATAAAATTGGCTGATTATTGATTATAGTATTGTTCTCTTCTTTATTGACTTCATCTCATCAACTTATTCGGGTGAAGCAGGTTTGGCTTCAACAGAGGTGACACTGCTTCAGAAGATGTGCTCATAGTTAGTAATGTTGATGTCAGATCCTAATGGAGTTAATATTCCACTCACTGCAGATTGGTGGCATAAAAACTTGCACAGTGCACCTTTAACTGTTATTTCAATGATGGCCTGGCCAAAGTCATTCAATTACAAGACCAGACCGTGTACAGTATAGTCAGTAATGCCCAGTTGGAAGAATTTTGGTTGTCCTAAACATGTTATGCGAAATATTGTCATTATTAACCTATGAACATCTCCCACTGGCTACATGTTAACTTACATTGAGAGAGCTCTACTGTCCGGTCCCTCATCTCTCCCCCTCTGTCAGCCTTCTAGCTAATGAAAACTCTTGAGAATAAGGGGAAAAGCATGCTGAGCATAAACACATTGCATAATAGGCACTTTCTTCAAATGTTAACAGCTTCGGAAAAGGTCTTACCATTTCAGTGATTTGATGCACATAAGCATGGGTGAAATTCTGAAGGAAAACAACATTTCATCTTCACATTTAGAAACTCCAAGACAGCTATGTTTTTTCACTTGGGCTTTCAACTATCAACTGAGGGGTTTGTGTCTGACCATTTGTTGTCAGGATACATATAGCATGTTTCTTGCATTTGGTCATCGTCTTTCATCTTCATAACACTATCCCGTGGGCATGCAATGCTTGCTTTTAGAAGACATTGACTAAGGGATGAAAAGAACCAGCTACGGACACGGCTTATTGAAATATGAAAATGGGCTTCTGATTATTGAAATCAGAATGGTGACTTGAGTGGCTAAGCGTACTTGCAGTTTTAGGGTCATGTAGCATGACACTTATGGGGTCACAGATAGTGAAATATAAAAAGTGAGGAGAGTGAACATGCCCAAAATACACTTGTACGAAGAACACATTGTCAAGGAAATACCATTTACATGTGTAGACACCTAAATGAATGTGTCAAGTGATTATAAGACAATAGTTGAGCAAGACATATAGCTTAATGTTTAAGATTCAAAATGAGTACATCCAGTGGTTCAACTGGAATTTGGAAGGTGAGGGAACTCTTGACCCTTCATGGCAGAGGGTCGGGAGCATCTTCAAATGCATGTTCAAACCATGCAAAAAGAAACCAAATATTTACAACATCCAGAAACGCCACCGCGTTCTCTGGGCCTGAACTCATTTAAGATGGTCTGAGGCAAAGTGGAAAACTGTCCTGTGGTCAGACGAATCAAAAATTTAAATAATTTTTGGGAATCATGGACGCTGCGTCCGGACTAATGAGGAGGGACTATCTGGCTTTTTATCAGGGCACAGTTCAAAAGTTCAAGTTCAAAGTTCAAAAGGTTTAGTTGTCATTGGCAATAGTTATGGCAATGAAATGCTTGGTTTTCTTACTCCCAATATTGCAGCTAAAAGTTAAAATAATAATACAGTAATGGAAATATAAAAATATATTTTTTTTTTAAATCATTAATAACACTATATAAGAAACACACATCAATAATAAGAACTATACAACCATAGTGCAATGTAAAAGTGACAGGTGTGCATGATATAATTGGCAGATGAGTGTGATATAAAGTGAGAGGTATGCATGGGACTATGAATGGAAGGGAAGAGGGGTTCCTGAATTGAGCAGCCTTACAGCCTGAGGAAAGAAACTGGCCCGTAGTCTGTTAGTTTTGGATGAAATATGTACTATATTGGCTTGGATCTGAAATTATTTGTTTGCTCCTCCTCCCACACCTCTTGACTTAGACATCCTACAGGGATGCCAGGTCAGACCTTGTGATGCAATCTGCTGTTTTAATCACCCTATGAAATGCTTTACGGTTGAGGGCAGTGCAGCTGCCATACCAGGCAGTGAAACAGCCGGACAGGATACTCTCAATAGTGCATCTGTAGAAGTTAATGAGTATCCTGAAATCCATGCCAAATCTACTTAATCGGAGTAGGAAGAAGTGCCGTTTTCTGGCTTCCTTCACCAAGATGTTAGAGTGATGAGACCAGGTCAAGTCATTGTTGACACCAAGGATCTGGATGTTGTGAACTCGCTCTACTGCAGACCCATTGATGTGTATGGGGGCATGGTCTCCCCGCCGCTGCTTCCTGTGATCAACAATCATCTTCTTAGTTTTGCTGATATAGAGCTGGAGGCTCTGTTTTTCTGACACCACGAAGTCAGGGACTTTTCCCCGTCTCTGTAGGCTCATTCATCGTTGGCAGAGATCAAGCCTATGATGGGGGTGTCTTCAGCAATCTTAACAATGGTGTTGGAGACCTGGGTGTCTCCAACACCATCAAAAGATAGCATCCATGATGGTATGGGGTGCTTTAGTGCACCTGGGATGGGTGACCTGCACATCAGCACCATTGATGCTGAACAATATATTCAGGTTATATGCTGCCATCCAGATTACGTTTTTTGCGTATTTCAAACCAGCCAAACCGAATTTTGCATGTATTACAAGAGCATGGCTCTATAGTAAAATAGCCTGGGTGCTAAACTGGCCTGTATGCAGTACTGACCAGTCACCCATTGAAAACATTTGGCGCATTATGAAATAAAAATAAGAAATATGACAAAGAAAAATCTGTTCTATTCAACAGCTGAAATCCCATATCAAGCAAGAATCGAAAGCATTTCACTCTTAAAACTACAGCAATTGGTCTCAAACACTTACAGTGTTGTTAAATGAAAAGGAGATGCAACATATACCAATATCCCTGTCCCATCTATTTTGAAACATGTTGCTGGCATCAAATTCGAAATAGATTAAAATGTTTCTAAAAACAAGAACATTTCTCTAATTCAGCATTTGATATGTTGTCTTAGTACTAGTTTCAATTCAATGTATGGATGAAATTATTTCAACATCATTGCATTCTGTCTGTATTTGCATTTTCCCAACTTTTGGAAACAGGGTTATATAATCTGTGGTAATGTTCATGACAATGATCCAATCTATGGATTGGGGCAATGCTTGAAATATAGGCTAATAAGGTAAAGGTTTGGTTGTAGGTTTAAGTACATTAATTTAATAATGTGGGTAAGATCCAGTTTTGGCAGGAATCAGTTATGGATGTTTTAAGCCATTGCGTTCATTATATGTATCTTTTTTACTTTCTTAACATCACCAAACAATCCTGTGAATGTACATGTGTACAAAAAAATTATATACTTATCCTTACAGAAAAACAATTTCACATGTGAAAAACCACATTAATTTCACATTTGGTTTTTAGACACTTCACATGTGATTTATTATAGCATTCCACATGTGGAAATTCACAGGCTTCATTCTTTCCACCCTACCCTATAGCCCATTCATTTGAAAAATATGGGATTCCGTTGTTACATGTAGCACACAGTCAGTACTTGCCAGAAATTCCCTCAGTTCCTTTAATGTTGCCGTAGGCCTCTTGGAAGCCCCCCTGACCAGTTTTCTTCTTGTCTGTTCATCAATTTTGGAGGGATGTCCAGTTCTTGGTAATGTCTCTGATGTGCCATATTTCCTCTTCTTGATGATGACTGTCTTCACTGTGTTCCATGGTATATCAAAAGCTTTGAAAAATATTTTGTACTTCTCCTGACAGATATCTTTCAAGAATGAGATCCCTCTGATGCTTTGGATGCTCTCTGTGGACCATGGTATTTGCTCTGAGATGCAACTAAGAAAATGACAGGAAAATACTCCAGAACTTTATTTGTGATTAATCAGAATCACTTTAAATTATGGCAGGTGTGTAATGACTTCTATTTATATCATGAGTTTGAATCTGATTGGTAAATTCTGAACACAGCCACATCCCACACTAATGCAACCAGGTTGTTGTAAGGTTTACATTTTTCATGACCAAAATAGAGCTTTATGGTCACAACCATAAGTGCTATGTTTGGAGTGGAGTCAACTAGGCCTATTGTGAAAAGAATACTATCCCCACTGTGATGCCTGGTGGTGGCTCACAGATGTTTTGTGGGGGTGTGAGCTCGAAAGGCACAGAGTATCTTGTTAAAATTGATGGCAAGATCAATGCAGCATGTTATCAGAAAATACTGTCTGACAAATTGCATTATTCTGCACGAAAGCTGCGCCTGGGACCCTCCAGTTGACCCTCCAGTGGTTACAACAGAAAAAGGTGAAGGTTCTGGTGTGGCTATCACAGTCTCCTGACCTTAATATGATCAAGTCACTCTGGGAAGATCTCAAACGTGTGGTTCATGCAAGACAATCAAAGACTGCATGACCTGGAGGCATTTTGCCAAGACGAATGGGCAGCTATACCACCTGGAAGAATTTGAGACAACTATTACGAAAGATTGCACGCTGTCATTGTTGCTAAAGGGGACACTACACAGTACTAAGAACTAAAGGTTGTTGTGTAAAATCAGCCACTCTTTTCTAAAACAAATGCACTTCGACTCCAGACTTTGTGAATCCAATAGACCTAAATTAAAACCATACAATAATGACAGACATTAAAGCCAGGTCCTTCTGCAGATACACCCCCAACGTTCTGAGTCCGGACCATGGCTTTTATACAGATTTTTCACGCATTACGCCATCTAGCTATTCTGCTGGTTTGCAACGCCCACGAGGTCAGGTGCGCCTCTTCTACCTCCCTGTAATTCACAACATCCTCATGGTTCATACTTGGGTCATGTCCGTCACTGTCCACAAAGTAAGTGTTCTGTTAAGCTCATGGGGTACACTCAGGTCATCTTTTATCACAAAGTATGCTTTATGACCAGCTCATGGGCCACACATAGGACACCCCACCAGTGGATACAAAGGCAGTACACTTTAGACTCTCTGGGCACATGGTAATTGCTTCCTCATGACAATCTCTCAGCGTAAGGCACATACATTATGATGAACATAATGTATGTATAATTTGTCCTATCCCAAGGACAGAGGCTCCGCCTCAGTTATGGGGACAGGGAACCAGAATGGTCATCCCACCCACCCGGGGGTGGCAGCAGGATCCCCTTCTCCCAGCAGGGCAGGGAGTGGCGACAGGCTGCAGGGCTGGGCGTGGCGACAGGATGCAGAGCAGGTTGGGAACAACGGATGGCCAGCTGATTGCCTGTCCAGTCCACACGATTATAGGGCAGGCCGCAGAACAGGGCTTGGACTAGGCCAGGCAGGCTTTACAGCTGGATTCTGGGATGGCCGCAGAGATGACCAGCCCTCCAGTGGGGTGACGGTAGATGTCCTCCTGTTCTGAGTCAGACTACGGCTATCTGAGGAATTCCTCTACCGTCCACCACTGTTGCATCCTTTCTTGCTAGTTGGTTATTGTGTCATGCTTTGGAATGGGGGCAGGACACATGCGCAGAGGCTCAAGAATAAGAGGTTTTACTGAATACATTTACCAAAAAACAGCCTTTGACATTTCACACACAAAATGACCAACAATGAACACTGAGGCAGGAGGAACATAAATAGGGACAAAACGAGGGGGCAAACAAAGACACAAGTGAAAACAATAATACAAAAGGACAAGCTACATTAGAAATCGGAACAAAAACCAAACAGAACAGGTCATCGAACAAAATCCAAACAGGATGAAAATATTGCCAAACAAAAATGTTGCGATAGGACCTATTTTCTGATTTCTATCACAATTATAAGCCCTACAAAACTTACATGCATAATATTTAAGATTTACATTTAAACTGTCCATAATTCCATTTCTATATTATTTGAAATAGCTTCTAGTCACGCTTATGTATATTTTGTATGTTCTGTTATTATTTGTGCTTCATATATTGCTCAATTACTATGTTATTTCTTCAAAATGATGCATGTTATTAGGTAAACTAGACAAATAAGACTGACTTTGAGTTTGGGAGTTATTAATATTAATACACTTTCACAGCTTAGATGGTAAATATTAATATTAATACACTTTCACAGCTTAGATGGACACCGGCCTTTTTCAAGGCCGGTGTCCCTGCGATCGTTTTGTCTTTTGGTGAGTGCAAGTGTAGAGTATAAAAAGTATGAAAACTTTAGTGAACATTTCAATGACTGAATAACGGCACATCAACTCAGCAATAGTTCTGGAAATTATGACTGTTCTAACTGCATGCCATCCTTACATATTGCCGAGAGAACGCCAGTTAATTTTTTATTTTTTTTATTTGCAACTCTGCCTAGAAGGTCAGCATCCCGGAGCCTCTTCACTGTTGACATTGACACTGGTAATTTCTGGGACTATTTAGCCGCCAGTTGAGGCCTGTGTTTCTCAAACTCGAAATTGCAATATATCTGTCCTCTTGCTCAGATGTGCACTAGAAACTCCCGCTCCTCTTTTCTGTTAAGATCCAGTTTGCGGTGTTCTGTAAATTGAGTAGTGCACAGCTTTGTATGAGATTTTCAGTTTCTTGGCAATTTCTTGAATGGAATAGCCTTCATTTCTCAAAACAACAAGACTGATGAGTTTCAGAAGAAAGTTCTTTGTTTCTGGCCATTTTCTGCCTGAAATTTAACCCACAATTGGCTGACGCTGAAGATACTGAACTAGTCCACAGAAAGACAGTTTTATTGGATCGTTTAATAGCACAACTGTTTTCAGCGGTGCTAAAATAATCGCCAGGAGTTTTCTAATGATTAATTTGCCTTTTCAAACAAGAAACTTGGAATAGGAAACACAATGTGCCAATGGAACTCAAGACTGACGGTTGCTGAAAACCGGTCAATTTACCCCATGTAGCCATTCCATTGAAATCCAGCCATTTACAACATTAACAATGCCTACACTGTATTTCAATCATTGAAATGTTATTTTAATTTAAAAAGTTAGCTTTTCTTTTGAAAGTACAATTCAAATTCTAAGTGACCCCAAATTTTGAACAGTAATGTACAGTGGGGCAAAAAAGTATTTAATCAGCCACCAATTGTGCAAGTTCTCCCACTTAAAAAGATGAAAGAGGCCTGTAATTTTCATCATGTACACTTCAACTATGAGAGACGAAATGAGAAAGAAAATCCGGAGAATCACATTGTAAGATTTTGAATGAATGTATTGGTAAATTCCTCAGTAAAATAAGTATTTAATCACCTACAAACAAGCAAGATTTCTAGCTCTCACAGACCTGTAACTTCTTTAAGAGGCTCCTCTGTCCTCCACTCGTTACCTGTATTAATGGCACCTGTTTGAACTTGTTATCAGTATAAAAGACACCTGTCCACTACCTCAAACAGTCACACTCCAAACTCCACTATGGCAAAGACCAAAAAGCTGTCAAAGGACACCAGAAACAAAATTGTAGACCTGCACCAGGCTGGGAAAACTGAATCTGCAATAGGTAAGCAGCTTGGGTTTTTCTGCAAAGGGGCCAGGATGACTGATCCGTGTAAAGGAAAAAATGAACGGGGCCACGTATCGTGAGATTTTGAGTGAAAACCTCCTTCCAACAGCAAGGGCATTGAGGATGAAACGTGGCTGGGTCTTTCAGCATAACAATGATCCCAAACACACCGCTCGGCCAACGAAGGAGTGGCTTCGTAAGAAGCATTTCAAGGTCCTGGAGTGGCCTAGCCCATAGAAAATCTTTAGAGGGAGTAGAAAGTCCATGTTGCCCAGCAACAGCCCCAAAACATTACTGCTCTAGAGGAGATCTGCATGGAGGAATGGGCCAAAATACCAGCAACAGTGTGTGAAAACGTTTGACCTCTGTCATTGCCAACAAAGGGTATATAACAAAGTATTGAGATGAACTTTTGTTATTGACCAAATACTTATTTTCCACCGTATTTAAAAAAATTACAGGCCTCATCTTTTTAAGTGGGAGAACTTGCACAATTTGTAGCTGACTAAATACTTTTTTGCCCCAATGTATGTGGTACCCACTCTTTTTGGTACTATACCAGTCAAACGGTATATAGTAAGGGTCAATTGATATCATCTTGGCTGATAATTGGATCCAGTATTCATACTTTTAAAGATAATCAGAATCGTTTATTTCTCTGATATAACTACAGATAAAATCCTTCATTTTTAATGTGCTTCTCTGGAAGCCGCATCTCTTTTATTGCACCCACCCGCAGAATTATCAAAGTGGTTATACATCATATGTAAATCCTCAATCAACACTGTATGTCATAATTGTGAGGGAGACGTGGGAACGATGAATGCAGAGAGATTAGAGGATAAAAATGCTGTGGTTGCTATAAAAATCCCAATAATCTAAAATGATGTTGAAACAAACATTTCCCTAATTATGATCTTTTTCTATGTGGACAATACTAATTTCAGTTTTTTTTGTGGATCAACATCACTCCACTGAAAATGCCTGAACTAATGTTTTAGATTACTATTGCCTACTAGCAGAAAAACAGACTTTGGAAAGCAATATTTCCAGACCCCTTGTTTATTTTGGGAAACATTATAAATCTGCCACATCTGATACTCAAAAGTCCCTGCCTATTGCTCTTCATTGCTGTAAAAGACTGCTAACGCAAATGTTTGAGTTGATTAAAGCAACGATATTTTTGTGTAATAACGTCGGTGCAAATACAACTGGATAGCTTAAGTTCTTATGGTAACAATAACAAATTAATGTTATATTACATTTTACAATGTTCATTCTTGCATGTCACTTACATAAAGTGTGGTAATACTCTAAGCATGACACAATAGCAGAAATAGTCCGCCAGTAATAATGTTGTTTGATTCCCTGCTATGTTAATACATTACATTCATAGAATTTGGAACCAACTTAAACACAATAAGGCGTTCCAGTGCTGTAATAAGTGAAATATTTTGTGCTATAATAATTTAAGCATATTTTAGTAATTTGACCATCTTAACTTTTTTAAAACCCTCTTTCATTCATGGTTACAACACAGAAATGTTTTAGTTTATTCATACATTTTTACAGGAACAAACCCCTAGTACCAGTTGTCACTCTTGTATTATATAGAGTTATATAGTCTAATTAGTGTAGTCAGTTGGGTTTGCCAAGTGAGCTGTTGCAAGTATACTATATATGGCCATTAAATGAAATGCACTGTAGTTCTTGTCACTGTGTACCTTTTGATAATTTGTTAGTGAAGTGTAGATGTTACGTTCCTACACTCGCCTATATTATAGCCGCTGGGGTTTGTAACAACTGGGCCCAGTTAAAAAAAATTACCTGGATCAGCATGATCCAGATTTGGAAATCCCATGTTTTGCTATTCAGGATCAGGTAATCCATCTTTTGCGTCAGTTTTTCAAAGCAACATTGGATTGGATCACGCTGATCCAGATACCAACCTTTCAGGCTTAACAAATCTGGATTACCGGATGTAGACCACAAGGTAGAGTGAGGAAAAAAATATTTGATCCCCTCCTGATTTTGTACGTTTGCCCACTGACAAATAAATGGCAGTCTATAATTTTAATGGTTGGTTTATATGAACAGTGAGAGACAGAATCACAACAAAAAAATCCAGAAAAACGCATGTCAGTAATGTTATGATTTGATTTGCATTGTAATGATAGAAATAAGTATTTGAATGGATATACCATGATATACAGTAATGCATGATAATTCAAATTAAATATATTATTTTGTTTGATATTGACAGCAGTTTGGAGAATTTGTTTTTTATTTTCTATTACTTGAAGGCATCCTAGGTACTATTCACCTACTATATCACTGTAACGGTTAAATAAATTAATAGGGCAAAATTTGAATACATGAAAATATACTGCTTGATACAAATGTAGTATGATTTCACCTATTTTAAAGTTTCATTACATTCTGTGTCTGAAATCCACTCTGAATCCACCCTTTTGCTTGGGTCTGGATAATCCTGTATTTTTGGATCAAAGGTATCCCAATCCTATTTTTTTTCAACAGCGCATACTGAAGGTTGGATCCAGATCAAAACCAAGACTGGATTACATAATCTAATCCGATTTCAGAATCCTTTATATCTTTAGAACATCCCATTTTCAAGCAATGAGCCAATCCGATACCCAAAATCTGATTACTCATATTACTTCTGAACAACAGGACCGTGGTGATGGAAACTTTCGATATTTTTAAAATGACTTTTACAAAAATGTTTCTGAACCTTGTCTGGTTCATAGTGTTTTTTACCTGTCATCTTCAGGCACCTTTAGTGGTACCAACTAATGCACTGGTCACACCCAATCTGTTTAAACATACAATGCATGTTTCTAACAATGCATACATGTATTATGTAGGTTTTTCCTCCATGTTCCATTGCCAACTTATATTAGAAATTGGGTTGATGAGTCCTTCCCATGACTATTTCACTGTTTGTGTTACAAATTATATTTAGCTAATGTCTGCAACTCAATTTGGCTATGTAGCTGTGAGAGGAGTAACAGCTGTATGAATCTCAAATACAACAGCACTCATTGCAGAGTTAATTACCTGTCTGTATGTGCGTGTGAAATAAAGAAAAAAATGAGAAGTTTGTGAATTTAATTATTGAGAAAGTGACTGAGAATGAGACATACTGATTGACCAAGTGATTGTGTGAACGAGTGACACACAGGTAATTAAATCCACTGCTTTTTTTGTGACTCTTACAGCTGGTACTTGTCTCACAGCTGGAGCAACTACCTCCACCCCCCATGTTTTAGAATACTTCTAAATATGCAGTGTAATGCCTAACTTTAGGTTCATACAACATCCCAGTGCACTGGGTGCTTCTTCTTGTGAAGGGTATGTGGTTATCGATTACATCTGCTCCTCATTCATATGACAGTGCTTGGTCCCAGAGTCAGATAAGGTGAACCCACTTAAAATTCAGGGGTAAGGGCTGCTCATCTTCAGCTGCAACAGGTTATAGGGAGATGCTGATGCTGAGTGTCATTATAAAAGGAACAACAACCTGCAAGGAAATACAAATAATGTACATTTATAAAACATATGTTTTTATACTTTTTGCATCTGCACACAGATTACACATCCTATAAGTCCCACTCCGACATCCGCTGCCAGTCCGTGCCCTGGATACCAAATCTCTGGGCAGTGCTCTGGTAAACGAAAGCACATCCCTTATCACCATGATCATAGAGAATGCACATACTGAACAGATCGTTTTTCTTGTCACAGACTCCCCTAATTTTCCTGAAGTGTCAGGTCTTTTTCCCCCTGCAAAATCCTTCCCATTTCCTGGTCATATAGGTCCCTGTCTGGGTGGTTGTGGGAGTGTCAGGGAAGGTGTCTTGGGGTGATATCAAATTCATATTAAACTGTGTAATCAAATTAATATTCAAACCACAGTATTCAGACCACAAGATGGCTGCCCAAATCTAAGTATGTCAAGGTAAGGAAAAATGTACTTATCTTCTGTTTTTTTTAACCCGCATATTCACCTTTTACAATATTTGCTAAGAAACAAATACTTCATAAATAGAGAGGCTGAAGAACCACAAAATATTTGATTATATATATGAGTTACACCTCCTATACACAATGGAACCCACCCTGCAAAACAAACCCAAGCAAAAAATTAAACAAAGTCCGCAAAAAATAAAGATTGATCCACCAATACCAATGAATTACTTACCCCCTGATGTGAAAATGTCTGCTCTGGCTGCAGTCTGCTCAGCAGTCGAAAGCTTGTGCGAAGAAGTTGCTGGCCTCCGAGATAGCTTGGAGTACAGTCAGGCAGAGATCCTCACTTTGCTGAAAGACAACAAATCGCTCATGGTCACTATCAAAACTATAGACTCGAACATGACGAGCTTACAAGCAGAATATCCATCGCTGAAGGAATCTCTGTTGGATATGCAAACAAGGGAAATGAGAGAATTTGATCCCAGAAGTACCGAAGGAAGTTTGAGTATTTTTTAGACCCTCAAAATAACCTACTGACACCATGAAGAAGACAACTTTTCACCAGATGTATAAACTTGGATCGTGGAACAATGAAATCAAGCGCCCGCGACCCATCATTAAGTATGAACATCATTAAATTCAAACAAAATGTTTTCATTAAGAATAAAGGCAACGAACTCAAAGGGAAACAATTCTACATGAATGATCAGTTCACATGATAAGTAAATGACCGGAGAATGTTTTAGTCAATTCAAAAAGGTGAACGAGCAAAAGGAAAATAAGCATATTATATATTTATAGAAGGGCAATTATTCTGTGATAAAAAAATGACACTGTGCCGATTCTATAAATCAAATATGAACTTTTCTAATACCTTTAGTATAACCAATACAACGACAAAACATAAAAAAATACAAACAACAATGCCACACCGAACCTGCATAAACACCACGCCCCTAACCAGTCAGGTCTTTTGCTAACAGAATAATTTAAACACATCATCTACACCTTGTAATTTTAATGGCTGGTGAGTTTAGCATATGAAGTTATAATTGCAATGGTTACAAAAAAATGTAAATCCACATGGCTAAAGGAAAAAGACTACAACATACATATATATTGCCTACAGGAATATCTGATGTATAGGTATGGCAAAAAGAATGGGGATGGGCATATATACAATCATCATGGTCTCTCAAACACTAAGGGGGTCACGATTTTAGCATGCAAAATAGCCGACTTAAAGGTAAAAAGCGCAGACACACATGGAAGGTGGATCATGCTTAACTTGGAACTAGATGATAACTAGATGATAAACAGATATAGCTCATTAATCTCTATGCACCTAACAAAGATGATCCACACTTATTTGCAGGCATACAGTAATCTTGTAAATTTAAAAAAGCATTAATGATAATGGTATAATGGTGGAGGATTACACCAATGTCCTTAATACTTCAAAAGTTCACAAAGGTCATCACACAACCAACTATCACCAACAGGCACTTAAACAAATTACTGAAATTATGGACTAGTTGATATATGGAGGTTAAAAACCCATACAGGGTGAGATATACTTGTAAGAAGCTGTCTCAGGCCAGGCGTCTGGATTATTTTCTCATTCCATTCTCAGCTGTTCGAAAAATTCAAAAAGTGCTAATAGAATATGCTTGGTTCACTATTTGATTGGCATCTACTTCACACTGACTGAAAATAGGAGAAGGATACAGGAAGTTCAGTCAAAGCCATTTAAATGATGAATAATTTGTGACCAAAATAAGATACTTTATTTAATAAAATGTAAGGACAATATTGACTCGGCAGATCCTCATGTGGCATGTGATGCATTCAAATGCACATTTAGAGTCCACTCAATACTATATTCTGCACAAATTAGAAAAAATACCTGGCAAGGGAAAATAAACTGGAAATCCAGGAATCCATGTATGCGGATGATTCGAATTTTGTCATATCGCCAAATACAGAAGCACAATCCTGTCTCATTAAAGATCTTGACCATTTTTAAAACCCAAATATGAAAACTACACTTCCATGTAAACTTCCAATCAAATGGACTGATGAGGAAGTGGATGTCCAGCACCGATTATAGGTCATTAAACCAACTCACCAAACGTTTCAGTTATCCCCTCTCTTATATCCTCGGTTGTGGAATAAATGCATGGGATGTGCTTCTTTACAAACTTAGAGTGCTTACAATCTGGTGCATATCCAAGATGGAGATGAGTACAAGATGGCTTTTAGCACCACCACGGGTCCTTATGAGTACCTCATCAATAATGCTAACTATACATCTGTACAATTCTACTGTGGGCTCTGTTCTTCGGCAGGTTTGAGGCATGTTTCCTTAGGCCAGCGATATGGGAGCTTGACAACGGGCTTTGCACACTGAGCCATCCCTTGGGTATTGTCCTGCAGGTCCCCAACAAGTTTCAGATACTGTACGTGACAGGCTAATATACTGGGCCAGGTGTGGCATCTTGATATGCCACACCTGTTAGGTGGATGGATTATCTCGACAAAGGAGAAGTGCTCATTAACACGGATTAAGACAGATTTATGAACAATATTTGAAAGAAATAGGCCTTTTGTGTACATAGAGAAATTCTTAGATCTTTGAGTTCAGCTCATGATGAATGATGGCAAAAAAAAAAGTGTTACGTTTATAGTTTTGTTCAGTGTATATTGGCCAGCTCTGCATTTCTAATGGACATTGTGGTGTGTTCATTGAGGTGCACGACAAAGGTAATCATTTGGGTTATCAACTCTGCATTACTCTGTATAAAATGAAAGCCACAATAAGGTAATACAATCCATGCTGGTTAGTTTTATTTGAGAGATTTTGACCATCACAAATGTTAGATGTATTTTTATTCTATAGTTTGCTTGTTCCACCAACATTTCATCCAAAATAAAATGAGTAAATGGAAGTTCTGGCCAAACACACACACAAATATTGTATAAAATATATAAAAGATTTGAGAAAGATTACTCAGAATATCTATTCAAGGCAATTAACGTAAGCTACTTTGTGTTTTACAAAGGCACACTGCATTTCTCTTTAAATACTGAGGAAGATTTAGACATGGTATATTTTTGTTGACCCTTACCATTACAGAATAATTTATTCTTGTGAACTTCTAAAGCCCACAAGAATTAAGTAATTTAACAGTTGAGTAAGTTGTATTTGTCCTGGGCTACACAACTGATGTCTTGCCAGGGATAATGCAGGACTAGAGATGCTATACAGTAGATTAGGTACATTATGCACAGTAGATGTTTAAGCAAGGAATAACGTTACCTCACGCATAATCTTTTGTTGTTTTGTAGTAAGATATTCAGAGGATGTACTACAGAGTTACAATAACTTCTGAAAGACTTCTAAAAAAGATTACTATATGCTGCAGGACGCTCAAGGTGGACAAAACAACCATTGTCCATATTGGACATTAAAGCAAAGTTATATACAGTTAAGTGGAAAACTATGCAAACAATTAACAATTATGTCTTGGCTATTATCTCCCCAAGTTTGCAATTATAATCTAATGTTAAATTCATTATTAATGTATGCTGCCTTCAGTCAGTTATTACTAATAACAATGTTGTTACTGGGTATTTTGACCGTACAAAAAAATAAAACCTAATTGGGGGGCCATTGGGGCCATCATAATGGGATGTAAAATAAGATTTCAGTAAAAGTTGAGTAGACAAAGGTTAATTATAAACATTGAAAGGCTCACAGTTAATTTTGTTACTGAACATGTTATTGTCAGTGACAAGTATACAGTACTAAAGAATGCTTTTTACTGAAATTGTCTATGTAGGTCGAGATCAATTCCAAGGGTAAGACTTTGAGACTCAGATCTGTGTTTTGTTTTAATATAATGTTTATTTACAAATGTGTTTTTTAAATAGATATCTCAATTAGGATTTGAGTAATTCTTTGACAGTGTTTTCTTATTTTGAACAAAGCCTCCCATTTTAAATTGTAATTAATGTATTAGTTTGAGGTGTTACGTTTTTAACAACTACGAATCAGCCTCATTTGACTACACTTAATGTACTTTCTCTATAGGTGTAACTAGTGTGACAATGTGGGAACAGACACCGCTCCAAATTACAACACTCCTTTCTTGTAACTACACTGTAACTATGTGGGAAAAGACACCACTTCAAATTGCAGCCCCCTTTTCTAGTACTTACACTTTAAGGGTTATGTTGGTACCATATAAGAACTAGTTTAAGATGGACTTATTAGGAACTTAAATGGTAAGTAAGGGTAGAGAACTGAAGATATGGCAAAGAAAATACCAAATAAACTGTTAATACAGTCCCAACATGGGACTGCAGTATCTCCTGAAACACCTTGACTCTCTTGGGACATATGCAAGGATCCTGTTTGTGGACTTCAGCTCAGCGTTCAACACCATCATTCCCAGCTCCATACCAAACTCATCCAGCTCACTGTGCCAGCCTCCATCTGTCAGTGGATCACAATCATCCTGACCAACAGGAGTCAGCAGGTGAGGTTGGGGAACACCACATCCAGCACCTGAACAATCAGTACCGGCGCCCCCCAGGGTTGTGTGCTCTCCCCACTGCTCTTCTCTACACAAACGGTCTCAAGAGACCCATCTGTCAAGCTACGGATGTTCACAGATGACAGTACGGTCATCGGCCTCATCCGGGATGGTTGACGAGTCTGCCTACCGATACGAGGTTGAACAGCTTGTCCTCTGGTGTGGTCAGAACAACCTGGAACTTAACATGCTCAAAACTGTTGAGATGACTTTGGACTTCAGGAGGACCCCCCCAACTCTACCCTCCATCACCATTCTCAACAACCCTGTGTCTGTAGTGGAATCCTTCAGGTTTCTGGGATCCACTATTTCCCAGGATCTAAAATTGTAGCCCAACACAGATGCCATCATTAAAAAGGCCCAGCAGAGGATGCACTTCCTGTGGATCTGCCACAAAACTGGAAAGGAACAGACTAAAACAGACATTCAGAACTGCAGAAAAGATAATTGGTGCCAACCTGCGCTCCATCACGGACTTCTACAAAACCAGAGTCCGTAAAAGGGCAAGAAATATCATAGCCTGGATACAACTTGTTCCAGCCCCTCCCCTCTGATAGGCGCTAAAGAGCACTGTACGCCAAAACAAACAGACACAGGCCATTGTACGCCAGAACTGTTTCTATCCCCAGCTCATTACTCTGATGAACAGTCAACTTCAGTCACTTAGTGCCAGGCACAATCCCTGTATAAACACCCAGTAACTCTGACCCTAACATCCACCAGTCTACTACTTATTAATTAAAAAAAGGATTGTCATACTGCAATTTAGTGTTGTTCATACTGTATATACGGGTGCTGGTCATATAATTAGAATATCATCAAAAAGTTGATTTATTTCAGTAATTCCATTCAAAAAGTGAAACTTGCATAATGTATACAGTCATTCCAAACAGACTGATATATTTCAAGTGTTCATTCCTTTTAATTTTGATGATTATAACTGACAACTAATGAAAACCCCCAAATCACTATACTGTATATATCATATCCATGTGCCTCATGTACATTACACTTGTATTCTTTTTTTAAATTCATTTCAGCATTGTTTGCACTCTGCTATATATATATAGATCACATCCACTGTCAAGTAAATAATAATACCGGCACAATAATATTTATTTCCAGCACCCTTTATACATTGCTCATTGCACTACCGTCTCATCAGTCTTACTATGTTGTTGTTTGGTTTATTTTGTATATTTATGTGTACTGTATATTGCAGTCAGTGACTCTTTTAGGTTTCCTTTGTTTAAGTCTAATGCATAAGCACATCGTGAGTCTATATAATCAAGAGTCAAATTCCTCAAATGTGTACACATACCTTGGCGAATCAAGCTGATTCTGATTCTAACAATTGATCATTTTCCATTAATTTTTCAGTAATTTTTATGAAATGGACTAGTTTTAATGCGTATTTCCACATGGATCTCATTTGGATTTACATTTGGAAACAAGACAACATTTGGGGGGGATTTACATATTTGGCAACTGTCGAAATGTGAGCCAGGCACCTTTAGGTATTTGCATTTTAAAGTAGATGCCAGGAAAGCCGGACAAACTTTACAACTGTAAGATTAAAATGTTCTTAGTTCATGTAAATGGTACCTGTAAATCAGTATCTGAAAAGAAAATTATAAGAAATGTTTATTGTAGTCACTGAATATTTGTTTATATTATTTAAGAAACTGCTAATTTGTTCATTTGCACTCACTTTTCGATTAGCTAGCTAGTGTTATTCAGATCAGCACAGTGGTGACACTAGTTAACGTTTGTTAAGTAGTTACCGATAGAGGGACGGATTTTTTAGCATTGTAGTTGATTTTTACTTATACAAATTTGTTATTGATCATATGAAAATGGCAAATCTCCAAACAACATTCTACCAGTGATATTGACATGAATATTTTATTCAGGGACTGCTGAGGAGATTGCAGCCATCATAGAGTGTTGGCTTCTGGCTCTTTTGCAGAATAACAGACCCAAGTCAAGGAGAGGAGGATTTTTTCTTGTTTATTCAATAAATATAATATATGTCTTTCCTAGATGTTCAGCCTTTATTCTATTCTATCTATCTTTCTTTGCTTGGTTTTTCTATATGTCTATGTGCTTCTCCAAATGTCTTTGTCTTGAACAGCAACTTTATACTAGACTCATTTTCAACACACTATCTGGCTATCTACCTTCCAATCATACTGTATAAACGCAATGTATGTTTCAAACTCCCTACACTCTTTCTGTGTATGGAATCTTGTTGTAATTCACATCACAATAAAATTTGTCAAGACATTGTCAAGAAAAAAAATTGACTATCAATATCGTGTACTGTCATGTACATGCCAATATACACTACTGGTTAAACAATTTGAACACCCCCATTTTTATATTGAAATACGCTTTTCCATTTTTTTATTAATTGATTTAAGCACGCCTTAGTTTAAAGCTTTGGGTATTTATTGATAGTCCAAGCATATATCCAGAACTATTTGGGCTTCATGGTGTGGTTGGTTTGAATATGCTCTTTGCCATATTCTGGGCCTTCCAGTGACACTAATTTCACAAAGGTGAATTCTATTTATGCAACTTCTAAAGCCAAGTGGCTGCAAAACAACAAATGTCAAAAGGGTTGATTCCTTAAGCAATTATTAAATTTTATGAATTACCATGAAGAACAAATATATGAATCTGAATATCAAATTGAATGTATACACTGACCATTTGTGTGTTATATGCCGTTACAAACCACTTATTTGTTACATACACAAGGTCAGTTTATGGCTTACTACAGTCATATCATCCTCAACTACATTTCGATGTGTGACATGTATCATAAGGATTCAACCCTGTGGGCATCACATACATTCGATCAAAGCAAAGACAATGGTAAATCATGGGCCTTTAAAGTATAGACTAGGTTACAGTACATTTAAAAAGTAGCTCAGTTCTGTACTTGCAGTTCAATGAATGTCCCATAGGGGAGATCTGCTCCTAATGGTTTAAGGCTGAGCCATGCACTCACAACTCTCACCTGGGATCTAAAATAGTTCTTAATAGTTTTTAACAGAAGTGCCGAATTGGGATGCAGCATAGCCCTGCTCAAATCACCACTGATGTTTTTGCACATCAACAGAGCACACCGGTCACTCACTTAACGGAAGTCAGCATGGGCAACAGAGAGCTTTTCAGTGGCAACATATTCAATTAGATTCAATCCAAATTGGCTTGAATGGCACCTCATATAGCGCATTGAACACTAAAGACAAATCCTATTGGGAAACTTTGGCCCGAAACACAGGTCTCAGCCTACGAGTCTCCAACAGATAATGCTTAACAAGTCTGAACACAGACATCTTTCTCAAACCCTCATGACAATCCAAAATTGCTGATGGATACACCTAAGTTATGGAGGGAGAGCACTGCTCAATTAATTGTTAATAAGTGCAATTAAAAAATACAAATGTTCGCACCATTGCATGAAAACATTGCAACCTGTGTGCTCTGAATATTGCTGACGTTATTATAATTATAAAATTATCATAAGGTTTATATTTTTCTCCCTCAAAGATTTCAGTTTGTTATTCAATTAAATTGTTCACATTATAGGTCACATTAAAAGTGGAAAAAGTTCTGACATGATTTTACTTTGTCTCATTCTTTAACATGACAAAAACCTGGCATTCTAACAGGGATGTATATACTTTTTATCCACTGTATTGTGTGTGTGAACCCTACCAACATAAAACAAACTGACTGGATTATCCTCACGTTAGCTATGTGCATTTCAGATGGTAGACATGAACACAGTCACCTTGCCAGCTATGGAACACTACATACAGTGGGGAGAACAAGTATTTGACACACTGCTGATTTTGCAGGTCTTCCTACTTACAAAGCATGTAAAGGTCTGTAATTTTTACCATAGGTACACTTCAACTGTGAGAGACGGAATCTAAAACAAAAATCCAGAAAACCACATTGTATGATTTATTGTTTTATGACATAAGTATTTGATCACCTACCAAACCAGTAAGAATTCCGGCTCTCACAGACCTGTTAGTTTTTCTTTAAGAAGCCCTCCTGTTATACACTCAATACCTGTACTAACTGCAACTGTTTGAACTCGTTACCTGTATAAAAGACACCTGTCCACACACTCAATCAAACAAACAGACTCCAACGTCTCCACAATGGCCAAGAACTGAGAGCTGCGTAAGGACATCGGAGATAAAATTGTAGACCTGCACAAGACTGGGATGGGCTGCAGGACAATAGGCAAGAAGCTTGGTGAGAAGGCAACAACTGTTGGTGCAATTATTAGAAAATGGAAGAAGTTCAAGATGACGGTCAATCTCCCTCGGTCTAGGGCTCCATGCAAGATCTCACCTCATGGAGCATCAATGATCATACAATGTGATTTTCTGGATTTATGTTTTAGATTCTGTCTCTCAAAGTTGAAGTGTACCTATGATAGAAATTCCAGTATGTCGGAAAACCTGCAAAATCAGCAGTGTATCAAATACTTGTTCTCCCCACTGTACATTGTATTGCAAGCTTCTCTCACTGACCCAAATTCAACCAGCTGCAAACACTGGTTGAGGTTACTGTATTTAGCTAGCAAACATCAGCTAACCATTAGCTAACAAAGGGTGACCTGTAATTCAATTCTGCGAAAATGATGACTGGTTACTGGTTACGGTTCTAAATGTGTCTTATTGTATTGAATGGTAGAAGTAAAGACATGTCTAACATATCCGTTGTTTGAAAATCTCATCCACCAACGACAGACTGCTTCAGATTCCCACACATTCACTGTAGTTATGTAATACCTGCATGATGTGCCACTGCTGAGGACTGTATCAAACCATTGTGAGGCAAAGGGCAAGTGTGTGACGATGAGGTCACGGATCGTTCCGGCTTGCTTTCACTGTGTGTTATAAATATTACTGAAATTACATAGTTATGTTTCCAGTGATATATTGGGGGGGGGTAGTATTCTCAGAATGGCAAATCTGTCTGGAAGACGAGCAAATGTAAATGACTGTCCGGTCTCAGAATTACTCATCTTATCACTTTTCTTTATCTTTGGTTGATAAACAAATAGCAGTGCCCACAAAACGGTAATATAGCTTCTAGAATATTTGTACACAATGATGTTGACTGGTTATAAGCTCTCCCAGGATATGGTTAGATGTTCTAGTTGCTAATGTTATTCATTTTTGTGTCAGACGGATTATGTTTATTTCAGAAAGATATGACTGCAAGTGCTGCCTGTTGGCATGCAAGTAACCCTTCTTGTCCCGATTTGAATGTTTGCTACTTCGTTAATATCATAGTGTAGATCTTCAAACAATTAGAAAACAATGTAATATAAGCACTGTATGAGCTACATGTAAGTAAATAAAAGCCGTCTGACCAGTGATTGTTTCGTTCTAACAATACGTTCTAATCACACCGGTGTGATTGTATGCTTCAGGGACCACTGAAGTCTTTTCACATTGTGATCGCATGCTTCAAAGGGTTATTAAACAACTGCTCTCCCGGGCTGTTGATAGGACAACCTGCCCATTGGGACTCCGTGCTTCTCTCCAACAGGCCAAATCACATGAAAAAATGTACAACAGCTTGTCAGGTGTGCCGCTGACATGAAGTCCAAAAAAGACATGACAGACTGCATCGTCCCTGTGAACAAAGAGCAGATCTGCT
The DNA here is from genome assembly GCA_016801105.1 of Esox niger. Classification (NCBI taxonomy): domain Eukaryota; kingdom Metazoa; phylum Chordata; class Actinopteri; order Esociformes; family Esocidae; genus Esox; species Esox niger. Next base: position 23,403 of record JACXGJ010008886.1, read on the forward strand.
GAAGAAAGCATCCCTTTGTGTCAACATGGAGACAGTATTTGACTGAATACTTATAGATCTGTTGGCTGAGCCACAAGTTACTCTTTTTCCAATTCAATACAAACCCCAGGCATGACCTCTGCACTAACAATGTTGCAGGGTGTGTCAAGGCCAACTCAGCCAAGTTTGCCAACACCAATTCAATTTCCATGTAAAGTACAGACCTAACCTGTGCTGCCTCGCTACCATGGCCTCTTTGTGGACCGGAGCAAGATGGCACTTTGGCCCATTATTTGGAAAAGGTGCAAGGAGATAGATATAGTCGAACGGCACTCTTTGGAACTCATATGTCACGTTCTGAAAGGAAATGAGAAACATTCTGTGACATGAAACCATAGTCACATACATTTACGTGTACTATAGATCCATGCCCACACAAAAATTGTCTGAAAACATCTAGGCAGAAATTTTGTTGTGAGCATACGCAAGAACTATTTGCGTATGAACCTGTTGTTGCTTGAATCCCAAATCGGCCTCATTCCCTGTTTTTATTCGGCATGAGAAAATAATGCCAAAAAGCCCTTCTGTCTCTGCTCCCGGAGAACTACTTATCACTTTTCTTTATCTTTGGTTGATAAACAAATAAGCCGTTCTACAATTTCATCTGACATAGCGGTTCGGTTCTCTAATAACGCCATTACCGTCTGCAACAAAATTGGGAAGGCAGGTGATAGAACAGAAGTGCATAGCCAAGAACAGGAGAGCACATGATTATGGGGCGTTCAGTAAGAGAAGCCTGTGTCCTCTATAGAAATTTACCACTGCTGACAATCTGTAGATGCAATGGTGGCACAGCCCAATGGGTGCTTCAAAGGGAGGAAGAAAAAAGTATGATTGCCGGTCATGACATGATTATATGTGATTGTTATGTAACATCTGTAATGCCAGCATCCAACACATCAAAGACCTCTGCAGATGGGAGAAAGAACTGTAACAATTGGCATCTAGGTCCTACTTCACTCTCCTCACCAAACAGATGACTAGGGTCTCACTAACCCTTCTTGTCTATCCACCTCCTCTTCATCTGCCTGGGCACCCAGAGGTCAGAGGATTTCAAGTCCTGTGCCGGTATCGACTGGACAGGAGCCAGAGAAGCCACAGTGGAAACTGGAACTGAGGCAGGAGCAACCGCAGCCACCTGTTGAACTAGCTTGCCGACAAGATTATGAACCCGTTGTGCTGCAACAGGTGCCAGAACTGTGAGTCTTAAAAAAGGCTGCCTAGGGAGCAGGAAAATTCTTTCCTGTCATCCTATTCCAAAACGGACCACTGCCTCATAGACCACTGCACCCAACAGGCCATCTTTGGAAGGCAGCACGATAATCAGCGCAGGCTTTTCTGATTAATTAGAAGCTGCGAGGGAGAGCCATAGGTGCCTTCAAGAGACAATACAGCCATCATGTGCCCAGCACAGACCAGCAAGGCCTGAGTCTGCTGGCGGATGGACCTCACAGACAGACACTTGGTCCACCACCTCAGGGGACATGAAGGAATGGACAGCAGAAAGTCTCAACAGAGATGCCGCCGTAGAGAGTAAGCTTTCTCAAATAACCAAGTGTTCACTATTCCTGGGTACCAGGAGAAAATGTTTCATGCCTGAAGGCCAAACACTGGCATCAAGTATGCAGCCAGAGGGGTCTCCGGCCGAGGGATACGCTCAATAATGGCCCTCTCCCTGCTATGACTCCAGTGAAAGAGAGGAAATCCTTAACCCTATAAAATCAAAGTGGAGTGAAGATGGGGCTGAAAAAAGGAGGGAAGAGGAATTGACCACCCCTCTTCCGCATCTTCCTTGCCAGTGTGCTCTCCCATAGAACCATCAGAATAAAGGCAATGGACGTGTTGACTATGTCCCCCATTTGCAAACACTGAAAATCTAAGGAAAAAGGATCCAATAACTGCTGCTTATTATCTTTGAGCCATTCAACATATTAAAAAAACAATGTCCATTAAGTATTTTCCTAGTCTTCCTGCTGTGGAAATTGTTTAAATAAATTGGAGACTGTGGGGCTACCCCTTTACCTTGCCGGATAATTAGTGGACAAACACCACCAAGTGGACTGTCAGACCTACAAACATCCTGTCACATAGCTGGTGGTACGACACAGGCACAGAGACGTGGCAGTGGTAACAATCCATTGTTTATTAAATGAAAGAAAACCAAAATGAAAGCAGCTTACTGTGACTGGGTATTTAGCTAAACAGCAACTACAAACCATAATGATCCACACAGAGTGTGGGGAGGCGCTGGAGCGGCCGGGACGGCGCCGGAGCGGCCGGGACGGCGCCGGAGCGGCCGGGACGGGAGAGGGCGGCGCCGGCCAGTCC
>JACXGJ010008887.1:0-16781 GCA_016801105.1 Esox niger
TGTGTGTGTGTGTGTGTGTGTGTGTGTGTACTAGGCCGAGGCGTGTTCGGTGTGTGCGTAATGCATCTGCGGGGGCTGTGGCGTGGCTGGGGGGCCGTGGTGGTATCTGGTGCTGCTGTGCTCCTGGTGGCGGCCCTTGGCCTGACTCTGACACTCATCCTCACACGTGAGTAACACGGAAGGTGGTTGGGATCGACCCTAACCCCTGACCCACGCTGCGTCTTAGCCTTGCCCATTACATTTATACCATTTAAACTGTTTTGGTGAAATACAGTTGGCCACCACGAAGGACCCCATTTACACTTCTCATGTGGGGGTACTGTTTGGAGCGGAACCACACAGATCCAACAAATCTATGCAACTCTGTATGTCATTAATCACATAATAATGTCCTTTAAAAAATAAATGTATTCAAGGCTAAAGCAGAAAGAGCCCTCAAGAATTATTGGCACACTAGGTAAAAATCTACAATAAAGGCTATGAAAATAATGCCATTTTTGTTTGTCAGCTTGACCCCCCCACAAATATCATATGAAATATGATGATTTTTTTTTCATTAACCAAAGCCTTTCACAGCCTTTTTTTACATATTTGCCTAGGATGACTTTAATTCTTGGAGGCATTTTAAATATGAACTATTTTAATTTTGAAATGAACATTACTTGCGCTGTGTTGCCCCCTGAGAATCAAAGTGCATTGCAGCACTTGCGTCACCCACTCGCTTTCCCCCTCCTCCCTGGTGTCTGTCACCTCACAGAGCTAAAGGGGCCGAGAGTAGATAGTGAAACGGTGTCCACCAATCCGTTGGACTTGTTCACCGGAGACAGACTGCCCGTCGGTCTTCCGGCCACACCCACCCACCGCACTCATAAAGACAATGCGGTGACCCCAACCCTGGACAGACAGCCTACCCCAGAACCAAGTGGGTACCCCACTACCACCGCTGTGCCCATTTAAACCAAATAAGCAAAGACATTACCTTTAAATGCTAACAAATACGGGAAACACAATGACACTGTAAAACCCTTTTCCTTCCGTCCTTCTGTCCATCTGCCTGTCTGCACATGTCTGTGTCCGCCTCAGGATGTGGAGGGGTACTGACAGACTCAGAGGGCACCTTCAGCTCCCCCAACCATCCCGGATCGTATCCCCCGGACTCTCTGTGTGTCTGGGTGATCCGGGTGCGCCCCCCATCCCTGGTGCAGATCCACGTGTCCTCTCTGACCATCGAAGGGCCATCCCCCTGCCTCTTTGACTGGCTGGAGGTGGCACAGGAGACTGAGCAGCCTTCTGTTGTCACCAGGTGGGTCAAACGCCCACCTGTCCTTGGTTCAAGATGATAACATCTTGAACCAACAGGCTAACTTTGTTAACAGGCTAACTTTGCATGAGTGAGGAAGTGTTATAAAATACAGGACTAGCTCTAGTTGTAGTCCAGCGGGTTAAATAAATCACCAACAACACACCTCTTAACTTGATCACACTTAAAGACATACTAAGTTGGATTTGCTACCCATTTACCAACAATCACAGGCCTTCATGAAACTTGCAAAGAAAGATATATTTATGAATCTACTTTTAACGCTTGATTTGAAAGACTGTGTGACCTTGGTCGTACGGTATGTGTGGAAGAAAACTACAATTGAATCACAAACACTGAAATGTGAGTTTAGGGAGGGGGTGACTACTTACGCAACCCACTTTGATAGTCAACATGAAACACAGTCACAACTAGGCGGCGTTCAGGTTCCTAGTCCCTGTTCTTAAAAACCCACCTACTGCTTGTGCCGACAGATTCCCTTCTGGGGTTGTCATTTAATGCTTGCTTCTCTCCCCACCGCAGATTCTGTGGGAACGTGGCGCCCCCTACCGTGAACACCAACAGTAGTACCGTGTGGGTGACTTTCCGCTCCGATGGGAGCATCGCAGGCAACGGCTTCACTGCCCAGTACCGTGCCATAACATCTGAACTGAGTGAGTAGCAGGACTAGAGGCAGGATCTAATGACACAGCAAGCCGATCTCCGCCTAAGGAAAGATCCACTACCGAAGGTTGTTGGATTAAATCCCTGAGCCGGCAATGTGTTGTTTTGTCCCTGAACGGGACGGTTAGGCTTGACTGCTCCCAGGTTATTGCTGCAAATGAGAAATTGTTCACAGTCAACTTACCTGGTTAAATAAGACTAAATTAAAATTATAGGAATATATTTAGGGGGGAAAAATGTACGTAAATTCACCCATTAAGAGAAGTGAGCGACAGTGTGTGTGTGTGTTTGTGTGTGTGTGTGTGTGTGTGTTCTCAGAAAGCTGCTCGAGGGAGGAGTTTATGTGCGACCAGGGACGATGCATCCTCCCTGTGTCTTTGTGTGACGGACAGCCCAACTGCCTTGACCGCTCTGATGAGGCAAACTGCAGCCACAAACACAAGGGTGGGAAAAGGAACAGAAAACAGGCTTCTCGGAGGGTCGTTTAGGGGTTCTTCATATCGAAACTTTGGGGGAACCCCTATAAATTCCACCAAGGAGCTTTTAAAAGGTTTCTTCGAATAACCAATTTTTTATGTTTCCTCAATAGACCATTTAAAGAATATTTGAGGGTAGATTTTTGAGTGGGTATGTTGTTCATACAGTACCTTGAGTAACAAGTAGAAATTGTTTTATGCAACACTCTTTGACATTTGTGCTCAAACAACTTATAGGGATGTTCCCCCACAGTTTTAAACTAAAAGTTGCTGCAATAATAATTTGTTTTTAGAAAGTAAAAGGTACAATAATTTGCTCATGTTTTTGTCCATTCTATTGAACAGAGTGTGGAGGCCAAAAAACTGGACCGTACGGCTACCTGAGTAGTCCAAACCACCCAAAGCCTTATCCTCATCATCAGGTGCCCACACCCGCTCTACAACCGCTCTACACCCGCTCTACACCCACTCTACACCCACTGTACAACCACTCTACACCCGCTCTACACCCACTCTACACCCACTGTACAACCGCTCTACACCCGTCACCAAAACCACATACATTGTGTCTAAGGCTGCAGGTGCACACAGGTTGCACAATTCTAATCTATTTCCCAAAAAAACAATTACCTTCACTCAAAGCTATGATAGTAAATTATAAGATATTTTAACTTTCTAAATATCTATAAAAAAGTATATATTATATGGTTCCTCATCCAATTTTTTTTTATATTACTCCAAAAAATCAAGGGAACATGGAATGATCACAGGATAACACCAAGTCAATTCCACTTCAGGGATATCAATCTGTCTTGTTAGGAAGCATAAATGATTGTGAATCAATGTCACCTGTTTTGGTGCAAATTAAAGTGTCAACAGGTGCACCAGAGGCAACAGCAAGACAATCCCCTAAAAGGGAATGTTTTGCAGGTGGTGGCCACAGACAATTGCTTTCTCTTCATCCTTCTTCTCTAGTTAAGCATTTTGTTTGCGTCCTTGTCATTACTGGTAGCATGAGGCGGTACCTACAGCCCATTCAGTTTGCACAGCCAACTTCTCCAGGATGGCACATCGATACATGCCGTCACAGGGTTTGCTGTTTCCCAGTACAGTCTAAAGAGCATGGAGGCGATACTAGGAGACGACCCGTTACACAAGGACAGTAGTTGGACAGGCCCGTAGAAGGGCATCAACCCAGCAGCAGTACTAGGATCTGCCTCTTTGTGGTAGGTGGAAAAAGAACAATGCCAGATCCCTGCAAAATGACCTCCAGCAGGCTACTTGTGTGCATGTTTCTGACCAAACTGTTAAGAAACAGACTCCATGAGGCTGGCATGAGGGCCTGACATCCTCTAGTGGGACCTGTGCTCACAGCCCAGCAACTTGCAGCTCGACTGGCATCCGCCAGATAACACCAGAATTGTCAGGTCCGCCACTGGTGGCCCGTTCTCTTCACGGATGAGAGCAGGTTCACACTGAACACGTGACAGACGTTAATGAGTCTGGAGACGCCATGGTGATCAGTGATGGTCTGTGGAGACCCACGTGCTAGCCAACGGTAACCTGACTGCTGTAAGGTACCAGAATGAAATCCTCAGACCCATCGTCATCAGACCTCACGTTGGTTCCTCCTGGTACAGGAAAACGGCCAGCCTCAGTGTGTAGGCAGTTCCTGGTTGATGAAGGCATTGATGCCACTGACTGGCCCTCATGTTCTTCCAGACCTGAATCCAATTGAGAACCTCTGGTATCAGTGTATTCGACACCGACAAGTAGCACCACAGATTGTCCAGGAACTCACTGATGCCCTGATCCAGGTGTGGGAGATCCCCCAGGACACCATCTCATCATGAGCATGCCCAGACGTTGTCGGAGTGCATACAGGCACGTTTGTGTCATACACACTACTGAGTCAAATTATGAGTTGCCATGATGAAATTCACACAAGCTGGAACAGCCTGTAATTTCAACGGTTTATTTAGATTTTTGGTGAGTTTGAATCCAGTCCTCAATCGATTTGATTTCCATTGATCGCTGTTACGTTATTTGGTTCTCAACCTATTACACAATGTACAGTAAACATTTTGATCTTTAATATTTTTTGTTGGTCAAGACTCGAAGTGTGATTTCAGTGTTCCCTTTGTTTTGGAGCAGAGTATAATCCATGAGTCAGTTTGCTTATAACAGCCTTTAGCTACTATATTAGCTACCACAGCTATTAGCAACCGCTTGCCATAAGTCTATGGATTAAAGACATTTGAACAGGTTATAAAAATTCCACTCCATCATTGGTTTATTGTAGGTTATTTGGCAATTGAAAAAAAAATAAACATGCTGAAATACTCACAATTTCTACTGAAATAGAAGCGGCTAAAGTTAGCGGAAGTTTATAAAGAAAACCGAACCACGATTACAATTAATCTTGGTCATTGGCAAAGTTTAGTTTGAGAAACCAATGTGACACCAAGTTGTAAAATGTTGGCCTTTTTCATTTCATCAACCACAGTCTGCTTCCCCAACAGTTGTGCACATGGCGGATCTCTGTTGAGGAAGGTCATGTAATCAGACTGAATTTCCGTCACTTCAGTCTGGAGTCTCAGGACGTGTGTGAGTTTGACTATCTGGAAGTCCATGACAGTGCAGATACTGGGGCGGGCAGAGTACTTGGACGGTAAGATTATTCAGACAATGCTAAAATATATTTTTGTTTGAATATAAGCTCAGATAGTCCGAAAAATTATAATAAAAAATACTGAAAATAACAGCGCTATACAGTATGTGTAGCCTGGATGAAAAAACACCCTAAGATATTCTCAACTGAATTACATGCCTGTTTAGCCTGTGGCAGTGAAGTGCAGAACCGAATTGGACCCAATAGGACTTGTAGTCTTTCAAGACAGATGGCTCACATTTTTCGATCTTCAAATTGGTTCTGTTGCCCAAGTGCTGTCTACACTGATTGGTCTGTGCCCGGGTTGATTTCACCCTACAGTGCGGTTGCTACACCTTCAGTACTTCTTCTCCGTCTTTTTCCAGGTACTGTGGCACCACCCTGCCTCCTGAGCTCACTTCATCAGGGCCTCAGATGACCGTGGTGTTTGTTGCTGACGAGGGTGTGGCGGACAGCGGCTTCAACGCCTCCTACCAAGCAGTCTCCATCGCCGAGAGTGAGTCCACCCACACTGGTTTCATTGGACCAGTCAGTTTCATAACGATTCCTGCTTGAACCCAACCCAGATCTTGCTCCCCTGTTTCTGATTCACTGTCTCTAGGAAATTCTGAAAATATGGCGATTCAATGCCCTTGCCTTCTGCGACCCAGCACACTCCCCTCATCTCTATACATAATTCTGTCCGTCAATAAAGCATGGAATGCTCAAAACGGAATAATCATTTATAAAAACACCAAGTACTTCTGTTCAGGGTGTTGCACAGTGGTAATACAAAATGACCTCCGGCTTCTCCGACAGGAACATGCAGTCCTGCTCAGTTCTCCTGCAGCAGCGGAGAGTGTCTGAACCAGGAGTGGCTGTGTGACGGCTGGACTGACTGTGCAAACGGGGAGGATGAGCGCGACTGTGACAACACCACCTATCCCCATTTCAGTAAGACGGCAACACACCACCAGGCGCTCAGTGTGCACTCCATACAGCTGCTGACCAACTGCCGAGCGGCATGGGCAGTATATACCCCCTTATGACTAGCTAGTGACTTTCCTGTACACCTCTCAGCCTCGTCTTGTGAGCCCATCGAGGTGGAGCTGTGTCAGGGCCTGAGCTACAACCTCACCTCCTTCCCGAATATCTGGCTGTCAATCGCCGACCAGACACAGGCCGCCACCTTGCTGCACAAGTACAAGGTGAGACCCCGGCCCCAGGCCTGACAACACACAAACCCGACAATATGTACAGACGAGGCATGGCCTTCACTCATAATTCAGTGGGAATCGACAGTTGAAAAAAGCATTCTTCCTTGTTCTAGTAAAAAGTATGAGGCCGGTCAAATATAGCTACTCTTAAATTCAAAGCCAGTAAGCAAATACTGACCATCTATGACATTGGTATTGGTCTTGGTGTTATATTGTCACATGGGTGACAATGGAGACGTTGGTCTCCATGCCACCCAACCAGACGAGGTCCTGGTTCAAACCTTTCTTCCAGTGCTCTACCTCTGCGGTTAAATAGGTGCTGATGGAGCTGGCGTGTTTCCAGCCTCTGCGTAGACTGGTGTGTGGCATGTTCCTGCCCCTCTGCAGCCCAGAGGGTGGCGTGCTGCAGCCGTGTCGCTCCGTTTGCTCCCGGGCACAGCAGCAGTGCGGTCAGGCCCTTGACCTCTTCACCTTCAGCTGGCCCTTCAACTGTCACCTGCTGCCAGACTCCCTGGACCCCATGGAGTGTTCCAGACCCTGAGGACTCAGTGGACTCGGCACACGAAGCCGGCTGACATGTCAAAAGGGTCAGCATTTTAGTTCCCAGCATGAGACGTCTGTCGCCGTGGCAAACCCAAGCGGAATAGCCAGTGCACGTCGCTCTGGATTTGAACGTCTGCTAAATGGCTCAAATGTGAATGGAGAAGCCTGTCCCTGAATACACTAGTGCCCATCCTTAGCGATTAATTCACCACAGGAATCAAAAAGAACGTCAAAGTTTCTTCAAGGAACATTTGGGACTGTCACTCTGTCAGTAAACACCATCCAAGGACCTTTATGTCATCCACCCTGCAGAGTCCACATGGTGCTAGCCTTTATGCACAGCTATTTCATAATTTTGTATTGACCCACTGGGAGTGAAGTACACATTAATAAGAACAATACCGATTTTTACATGCCTGACGATTTAGGATATGCCACTGTGATCAAACAAGTAAATATTTGTGTAAAGACCTGACAGCCAACCTGAAAAACTACCTGTATAATGTACTTTATATTTTCGCTTCTTGTCTTGCACTCTATTTATATTCCTCTTAGTGTTAAAAATGAGGAAATAAATGTAAAGAAAACGTAATGATTTCAGTCTGACACACTAGAATGGCATCTTCATAAGGCTTAAGTTATGCAATGAACTGTCAAGATTTAAATTTTCCAGCGGGTACTGGAGTGCATGGAATTTGACGCTACAAACCTTATTTGTTGGTGGTTTGAAATAAGATTCAAATCCAATTCCTGGCTGTGCAACACTTGCCTGAATGGTCAAATCATTGTGACTCAGCATAAGCAACGTGGTACCAACCTCGCTTCTTAAGTATTAACAAGTGTATAAGCTAGCAAGCTGAACAGCTGATTGACTCTTTTGGCTAGTAAAAAAGGACTTGGATCATCAAAAAAGATGGATCCTCACTCAAGGCAGTGATTGTACTTACTACAATTGTTTTACAACATTCCAAGCACCTCAGAGATGTTCACGTCGAATGTTGTTGCGATCTCAGTCTGCCACCAAACCTCAGAGTGAGCAGAAGCCCCCGCCTATTTCACCCAACAGTTACTACAAGTAAATGACTGCTGTTGAAATGCCATTTTGGTAACCAACTTGCTGTTCTAACAGTTGGTAGTTAAAAACGTATTTAAAAAAAGAAAAGAAGAGGGAATTGAGACCTTGTGTGAACAGATTTTGGAAGCCAATAGTTTATTGCGAGATCCTTTCAGATATTTAATATAGCCCATTATATTTCTTCTAATATACTGTACAATATGCTTTCAAGGGACATACTGAACCTCAGAATTGACAAGTCAGGCTCCACTGCATTAATGAACCAAATCATCAGTTCATCCAGTCTTCACACAAACCCTTTTCTCTACAAGAACCAGTAGTGTCGGGCCTGACTGTGTGTTACGGCGGCACGATGAGTTTGAGCGTGTGCTCCAGGGCCACGGCTGTGAGACCCCACACGCGGTGCTTCCCGTTCCGGAACACGGGCAGGGTGTATCCGTAGCGATCGCCGGTGCGGAAGTGGGTGTATCCTCGATTGCGGGGACTACATACGTGGGAGAGCGTTAGGGTGAAGATCTCTTCCACCTAAGAAGCCAGAACAAGGGAGAACAGAGAACATCATTTTACCCACGGCATTGTTAGGTGATGTGTTTGTTCAAGCCAGCAGAAAACGACTGATGTACGAAAACAGTTCTTGTAACTGTACCTCGGCAGGATTGGGTTTGAAGGACATCGCCTCTAGCGGACCAAGGTTGGCCAGTACAGGGGCGATCACCATTCCAGACTTGGAGAGAATAATGTCCCACGATTAGGAAGAAATCAACAATACACATGATAAATCATACTAATACGTATGGTTCTCTGGGAGGTATAATCTCCTCACCTCAACTGCTATAACCAGAGGAAAGCTAGTGCTGTATCCGAGCGATAGGTCAGATTAAATGTTGATTTCAACACTCACGAAGAACAGTGATTATGAGCAGAAGTAGTTCCTCATTTTGGGGGTTCTGCAACTATTTAGACAAATCACAATCTGGTGTAAGTGGTTGCTGAACTGTTATCATAAAAAATGAAGACAAAAATTTGTCATTTTGGTCACGATTAACCCAGGTGAAGTAAGTGAAATTCAATACTACTGTTGTTTGCTCCATGGGGTTTAAGGCAGGGTGTTTTGTAAAAGCACTTTATTACAACTTCTGATGTAAAAGGGCTTTATAAAATAAATGTGATTGACTGATAGATAGATTTGATTGAGGGAGGGGTTTGGCACAGTTAACTTGCAAGATAGGGGACTTCACTTCCTTTGCACAACAGTAACCAATTGTTAATAACATTCCAACCCAAGTGAAACAGGAAATGACACATATTCACCAGATAATTCTGAGTGAACTAGATTACACAGCGGAATAAGGACGATGGAGGATTATGGGACTCACCATGTCCCGTAACGGTTTCAGCACTCCCCACACTTGCTCTGTTGCCACGGTGACACCCAGTTCCTCACGGGCTTCTCGGAGGGCGGTGTCAACCACATCTTTGTCTGAGGGGTCGCGCTTGCCCCCTGCAAAACTAGACAGCAACACAATACAATGATTTGTCGAATCACTCCATTCAACTTATTAACATCTCGGTTGCAATGTCACTTTACATGTACGAAAAACGTGAATTACCCACAAAGCACTGGGAATGACGTCGGGGTCTGTGGTTACCTGACATCCCCCTTGTGTCTGCCCTTCAGTTCTGCGGACCTGAGGGTGAAGAGGAAGGCGGACTCCCCGTCCACGGAGCAGAGAGAGACCAGCACGGCTGCCCAATTCCCAGTGGCTTCGCCAACCCCCCTCTTCCACTTGATGTCTTTATCATACAGGGCTACGTTGGGCCCCAGGCTCTGCCGGCAGCGCGCCTCGTTCTCCGGGGACAGGCATTGCCACAGGGCACCCTCGAGAGGAGGGGTGGCAGCCTGGTGCAGGCCGCGGCTCTGAAGGAATAGGCAAGTAGGTCTAGAAAAGCTCTGCCGGGGCTTGACAGTACAGAGTTTGGATGGGAACACAAGCAGTCTGTAACAAAGGTCCCTGCGAACACTACAACTTCGAACGAGACTCACAAAATGACTTTTAGCGTTGAACGCGGAGTTCACTTTGTCCACTGAAAGTGAACATTGGCTTCTATTGTCAGATTGCCTCCTTTGAACAAGGCACTTGATGTTGGTGGAACTGACCAAGGATTCAGAGTTGACGGAATGTTCCAAAAAAGTTATTTTCCAATGGTTACACGCTACTAGGGTTGACAATTGTGGTGCATGTTGAAAAGTGACAAAGCTACAATCCTGAGACATCAAAGGGCGATTGAAAGGGGTGGCTTTTTGGAAGGTGTTTCGGGGTATTGTGTTTAGGACACAAGAGAAATCTCTGCAGACAGGAGGTAAAGAGATAGCTGATGGGGAAGCTGCCAGTTTCCATTCATCCCGACAGAGCCTTCTCACTGATCTGGATCCAGTCCAACTTTGACAGGTATGCTCAGGTAGGGCAGTCACTCGTGGGTCTCTCACAGAGAGTAGCAGTGTTCTGTGGGTTCTGGCCGTGCATGTCAAAGCAAGAATCTGTGGACTCCTCAACATTCTAGAAAGACAATATATATATATATTATTTATCAAATAGGCTCAATTGACATTGTGAATAAAAAGTGTCAATAGATCAAGATGGAAAGTACAAAAAAAAACGTGTTCGTTTGTTCTACCAGGGGCAGCGACATCCGTGTTTCAGAACTAGCGCACCTGATTCAACTTGTCAAACACTTGATAAGTTAACAAGCCTTACTTGTTCACGTCTACAACGTAACCGTGACAATTGGCTGGGTGACCCTGAGGAGAGGTATGGCTAAGAACTTCTATTTCCAAGAAGTGTATCATATCAGTGGTTCCTAACTCCGGTCATCGAGTACTCCCCACAGCATACATTTTTGTTGTAGCCCTGGACAAGCGCACCCAATTCACCTGAATGCGAGCCTGATAATTAGTTGATAAGTTAAATCTTCGATGCTTGGCTTGTGGTTACAATGAGAATGTATACTTGTACTGTTGGAAGTTCTGGAAGACCGGGGTTGGGAGCCAATGTCATTGGTAGTCTTCCCGATTGCACATTACATTAACTAGCTAACATTAGAGTAATTTGTCAACAAGCAAATGTGTTAGTGCTACCCCAATGCAAATTTACCAGACAACCAGTAGCTTTAAAGTCAGTTGATTTAGTTAGCTTAATTATTAACAGTTAAGTCAGCTACTTTTAAAATACATTTTCAAACAAATAGTTTATTGCTGGTGGCTAGTAGGCTACAATACAATACAGCTATAGTCCAAAACAGCTGGTTAGCTAGCAAATGCTAGCAAGTTTTAGCATGTAACTACGAAAGTGAATCCCATTTAACATGAATTCCAGGTCTAGTAACGCGACGGATCTTGAAGAAACTAAAAAGGTCCCCACAACCTCTCCCAACAAACATTTTACATGGTGGTAGACATCTCACCTTGCTTGAAAATCGATCGCTAGCTATCGTGGCCAGTGGGTCCGGCTGCCAGTGCCACTAACAAAAATGGCGTTAAAAAAAGCTTCAAGCTTTCATGTCAATCAGACTTCCTGTCACAATGTGAGGGCAATGCTGGATGAAAGGAATGTACCTATACTTTGTGGAGGTATCATCCTATAATGAACAATGCGTCTGTTTTGACAATTAAATTAATATTATAGTGAATCACTATGTAAAATAAACTCGTAAACCAGCATGATCCCTGCCCTGACGAGTTTAGTAATCGGCTAAGGTAAAATAATGTAACCGTACACGCAGTGATTTTCGGGCTCATATTGTCAAACGCCTGTGTCACTTGTTGCATTGCCGACACCATATCATTGAGAATTAGAACACTGATTAGAACAGCTGACACACAGGCACATTGCTTTACAATAGGCTAGGCTATGCAAGAGAATCGAACATAACGTCATCTCCAAGGGAGAATGTGGAAAACCTGCCCGTCGAACTTCTTTAGATTCTTTCCTAATGCATTCAACATAGACAAGCATGTAAGAGTTTCTTCCTTTTCTGTGTGACATCAGCCCAGAAGAATGGCCTGGAAACTCCTCACTTGTCTTACCTGTTGTTCCTGCCTTGCCTAAGCCCAGCCCATTTTGGTTTTAACCAGCATTTTATTACATTTTAGAAGCATTGCCCGCCTCACCTCAGACTGACTGCAGTCCACTTTTGACACCCAGGACCATGGCAACAGCTGCGTGGCCAGAGGATGATTTTGTGTGTTCTGTCTGCCTGGAGAGCTTTCGTGACCCTGCCACGCTGCCCTGTGGTCACACCTACTGCCTCCCGTGCATCCAGGCACACTGGGACCGTGACGAGGCCACGGGCCAGTTCAGCTGCCCCCAGTGCAGACAGATTTTCACCCCACGACCCTCTCTGGCCAGGAGCACAGTGCTAGTGGAGGCCATGGAGAAGCTGAGAAGAAAGAGCGTCCGGGATAGTCCCTACCTCTCAACCTCATCTGCCCCGCCCTCTGTGCCTGTCCACCCGGAGATGTGTACAGACACAGGCCCCCGCCGGTTGTGGATTTACCCCGAACTGCCAGCTGTCGGCCCAGCGCTTTGCTTTCGACACCAGCAGCCCCTGGAGCTCTACTGCCAGGATGAGAAGGAGAGCGTTTGCGAGGAGTGCTATCGTCATGAACACAAGGACCATCGTGTGGTTAAACTAGAGGAGGAAAGGATGGACAGACAGGTGAGGAAACATGACAACAGTTGCCTGTTGCCGCACGCATTTTATTAGAATTTTACTTGACGCCCGTGGATCTGTTTCACTGTCACAGAAGGAGCTAGTTCTGATGCAAGCAGAGACACAGCGGAGGATCCAAGAGAGGCAGAAGGAGCTCCAGGTCTTTCCAAAAGATGCTCAGATTAAAAAAGTAAGTCAATGCTTCATCTTTTGCACAAGGAGTGCCACACCACTTTGTAGTCAGGTGCCTCCTGGTGATCAAAGCAATTAGACATTGTCTCTCCTCTTATTCTTTTTCCTTCACTTCATGCCTGTGCCCACCCCCCTCCATCTCCCCATTCAGAGCCAAATTCAGGCCCTGCAGAAGGAGGCGATGGAACTATTCTCTGAGTTGGTGAAGAATGTGGAGCTGATGGGAGCCCAGGTGGGGGAGCTGCTCAGTAACCATGATGCGTCCTTGGGCTGCCGGGCCGAGAACCACCTTCACAGGCTGGAGCAGGAGCTAGCCCAGCTCCGCAGCAAAGACCTGGAACTCAGCCGACTGGCCGGCATGCAAAATCACGATGCCTTCCTCAAGGTACAGGGGACAATGTTATTGGCCAGAGGTGATTAGTTGAATTTGGACACATCCACGCCAGCAGATGTTAGTGTCTTTTCAAAACCTGTCTCACCCACAGAGTATTCTCAGCCTTGAGCCTCTCACCCAGAATGGGGACAGAGAGTTGAGCTGGGGGGAGGAAACCCTAGTGTCTGAAGTTCAGACTGAGATGGGGGAGCTGAGGGATGGACTACAGGACCTCTTTAAATCCTGCCTGGCTAAGATGTTCAGAACTGGTGAGTACATGACCATTCGCCTGAAACAATGGTCTCATAGGGTGGTCAGACTGCTGGGGCTGTTCTCTCTGGTAGAGTAAATTATTCAGATGGCATCACAAAATACAGGTAATGTAAAACAATGGCACCAACTGTAAGTCACATTGGATAACTGCAATATCCATCAGTGTGTCCAAAATCAAAACATTGTTGTTTTTACTTCCATAAATCTGGTCCTTGTTACTTGTATTCTTCTCCTAATTGTTGCTCTGTTAGGGTTCATAATCATGACCTCTACTTAGACCTTGTCTGAGTGGCCAGAAAAGGGTTTAGTAGAGTCTCAGAACTTGAAAAACAGCATTCTGTGTCCTTTATAAGTTTCACAATAAACAAGCAATGTCTTCTGGCCATTGGTGCCACAATGAATACAAAAGGAACAAGGGAAGTAAAAACAAATAAGAACAGTGAACAGTGAGCATAAAAATAGAACTATGAAATATAATGAACTACGAAAAATAACAAGTATATGTAAGGTGCTAGATTTTGTCCAGTTGAGGGTTGTTTATGTATGTGGGGAGGGGGAATAGATTTTTCCAGTTGTGCGTGCGTTCGTGCGACCCCATGGATACAACCTCTCCCTCTATTTCCAACACTTTCATGTCTTCGATACAAGCAAAAAAGATTTGTGAGAGAAGTGGTACTGCCTCATTACTTGAAAATACCCAAAAAGTTTCATATTGTTTTAATAACTATATTGATTTTCCTGTAGTGAATGACGTGACATCAGAAAACGCTCCTTCTTACCCTGAGCCTCCACTGCCTCCCACTCAGCCTCCACTGCCTCCCACTCAGCCTCCAATGCCTCCCACTCAGCCTCCAATGCCTCCCACTCAGCCTCCACTGCCTCCCACTCAAGGTAAATGCATCACTGATGGTCAGAGGGTTTCATAGCAAGTTGGCATTTATACTGCTCTGGGATAAATGAAGAGACCACTGCACATTTTTGTTTCCTTTCCAAAAAAGTTAAAAAGATTTTGAGTGAGGATCAATTTGCAGTGGTCTCTTAATTTTAACCCATCTGTTCCTCACACAAATCCTTCCTTTCCTACTGTTTTGGAAAGGAAAGAAAAATGTGCAGTGGTCTCTTTATTTTTTACAGAGCTGAAGTTTGAATCGTTGCTAATAAAACTGTTTTCATTTAGTGAACCAGGTCACCACTGTTGATCTGGGGAACCCTGAGCCAAAAACCAGAGAAGAAATGCTAAAGTGTAAGTGCTGCTTTTACTGCATTTTCAAATGTTCACAAGTTGCAAATGTTTCAACATAAGCTTTGAACAGAATTTAGATAGTCCAATTGGACTGTCACTTGAAACAAAAGTTTGGACTAGGGAAACACTAGCACTGTTAATTCCTGTCTTTATGTAGTTCGCTGCGAGCCGACCTTTGACCCTAACACTGCATACCGCCATTTGAAACTGACTAATGGAGACCGCAAAGCAACTCTTAAGGCGGAGAATCAGAACTACCCACAGCATCCTGAACGCTTCGTCTACTGGAGACAGATACTGTGCCGGGAGCCCCTGGCTGGAAGCCCATACTACTGGGAAATAGAGTGGACTGGCCAGAAGGTAGGTTATTATTAGAGCTGTAGAATGAATAGAAGTCTCACAGGGTTTCAGGCCACAATCACATTAGACTGTGTTATAAGATAAATGGTTTCTCCGTCATCAGCAAGATAACTTCAACTTCTCCCTTTTTGAGAGGCCTTTGATTTTAATTAGACTGTTAATTAACTACTGTGTTTGCTATTTTGTGTAAGCGTTCCACTTTGTGACTGTATTAATTGACTGTTGCTCAGATCAGTACTGGCGTGGCCTACAGAGATATGAGCAGGACGGAGGCGGTTGACAGCAGCAGGTTGGGCTACAATGAGCAGTCGTGGAGTCTGAACTGGTCTGGGACGGGCTTCTCCGTGTGGCACGCTGGGAAGGAGACCCGGATTGGCTCAGCCAAGGCCCGCAGGCTGGGTGTTTACCTGGACCAACACGAAGGAGTGCTTGCCTTCTACAGGGTCTTGAACGACCAGGCCGATCTCATCCACTCCCTCCAGACAAACTTTACTGCCCCCCTCTATCCCAGCTTCCGCTTCGGGTCGGGCGTTGGGGCATCCGTGACTCTCTGCCAGCTGGACTAGGTTGGCCGTGGTGGGTCGGATCCATTCTCTAAGCCACTGGAATGAGTCTTAGTGCTGCCTAAAGTTCTTTCAATGTAGATACAATTCTGGCCCTGGATGTTGATTGCGTGGTAAAGCCATAAATGAACCGCCGTTCTGTTTTCATCTTTTGGCTTGCAAGAACGGCATTCAAATGCTTTCGAAATTAATAAAGAAAATAAGTTAAAACAAAGTAAATGTGAATAGTCACTTCTCTTATTTTTGACATTTGTAAGGACATTTTTACTTTAAGCTAATGGAATTTCTATAGCCACTAAGTTAATAACACTAGCCTAATATGTAAATCTGTACATTTTGTTTGCTTATAGAAGTTGCTGACCGTTTTTGCCTTCAATATTAAAATGAACAGTTAACTACCAGAAACTACTATGCACATCAACCTGGTTTTGGTTGCTACTGTGTTTTTTCTTTATAAGCCTAATCTGCACTGTTTAAGAGTAAAATAAATTGACACATTTTCCTGTTTTGTTCACATTTGGCTATAGAGAATGATACAGGACTCATGCAGTGGGGCAAAGCTTGTTTTAAAATGGGCAGCTCTGTTGAGGTCTATCAACCATTACATTTCTGTTATATATACCAGTAACAACACAATTTAGGTGGCAGTACATGCACTCTCAGTGTGTTTAGAACCGACTAACTGAATGTGTAGAAGATAAATTAATCTTTCAGAATTTGAGTTCAGTGGTCTGCTCTCACAGATGACATCATTGGTCAGATACGCAGATACAAAGTCCAAGTCTGACCTGGTATCCATGTATCTGTCCAATCAGGGTTAAAGCCTAACCCTGATTGGGCCAAACCATGGATACAAGGTCCAAGTCTTACCCTAACTGGACTTACCGTCAGGCAGACATTGTCTAATCCAGTGCAAATACATTCCCAGATACCCAATGGAAAATGCAATTCCAGCAAACCAATCTAATTTTCCCAATTCTATATGCCACAATTGTACAACTTGCTGCTCTGTGTTATTTTTCCACATTCAGTTTCTTTGACTACCTCATCACATTACACCTGAACACTACTCAGTAATTAACAGTACAATGGCAAGATCCTTGACTTGGGGAAATACATTAC
>JACXGJ010008888.1:0-25765 GCA_016801105.1 Esox niger
TTACACGTGGTCTACGGTTGTGAGGCAGGTTGGATGTACTGCCAAATTCACCTTTGGAGACGGCTTATGGTGGAGAAATGAACATGCAATTCACGGGCAAAGGCTCTGGTGGACATTCCTGCAGTCAGCATGCCGATTGCACGCTCCCTCAAAACTTGCGACATCTGTGGCATTGTGCTGTGTGATGGAACTGCACATTTTCGAGTGGCCTTTTATTGTGGCCAAGCCTAAGGCACACCTGTGCAATGCTCATGCTGTCTGATCAGCATCTTGATATGCCACACCTGTGAGGTGGATGGATTATCTCGGCAGAGGAGAAGTGCTCACTAACACATTTTTGGACAACATTTGTGAACAACATTTGAGAGAAATAGGCCTTTTGTGTACATAGAGAAAGTCTTAAATCTTTGAATTCAGCTCATGATGAATGGGGGCAAAAACAAAAGTGTTGCGTTTATAATTTTTTTGTGGTGATACGATAAGCGCATACAAACTCATTGAGCATCACTCACAGTCCTCTTCTTCGTCCTCTTCCTCATCCTCTGTCTCCTCTTTCTCCACCTCGTCCCCATCCTCTTCATCGTCCGGGTTAAAGGACAAACTGGCAATCTTTCTCTTTTGCTCCTCTTTCCTCTTCTTCTCCTTCTGTTTCTCCAGTTTCCTGAAGGTGGAGGGGAAGCACAGGTGAGTAATAAACAATGTCTTTCAAGAGATGATGAAGTACATAACCTGCGGTCAGTGGAATAACCTAACAGGACAAAGTGTCAGCAACTCACAACATCAGCTCCTTTGACTGCTCCTTTTTGGCCAGTTGCTTTTCACGTTCTTTAACAAGAGCCTCTTGCCTGGCCTTCATATCATTCAGTGTCACCAGACCTGACAAAGGAGCATAGTACTAGAGTAGGAGTTTTTTTCTTGACAGTTGTGTATTCAAAAATGTAGTATTATTTCTAATGAAGTTGCTGAACTCCTCAACTTACCAACAGTGCTGGATTTGAGTTCGGCCTCCACCGCATCATAATGCGCAGAGAACTTTTTGTCAATGTTTGATTTGACCATGTTATCCTGCAGGAGATCATTTTGACAGGAAAAGAAAGAACACGGCATCGTAAGTTGACTATGACGTCAAAGTACAGTCCAATAACTAGGAAAGTATGCTTATCGTTAAATGACATTCAGCGATAACATAACATTTAATATGCATTAAAATTATCCAACTAAGAAACAGCTGACCTGAGCAATTTTCTCTTTCAACTGAGAAAGTTGTTCCCTTTCTTTTTCACGCTTTTTGATCAGCTGCATGGCTCTTCCAGCTTCGCTCGCTGCTCCCTTGTACTGCGCCATAACGAGACCTTTGATATTCAAACAACAAGAATTATCACCAAAAAAAAGTATCCAACTGCTACAGGACCCGACAGTGTCTAAACGTCAACACTGTTTAGAAAAGTGAAGACCTGCATATAGCGAAATATTTTAGTAGATGTAGCGGTATCTCCGTATCATAACAAACAACCGAAAATGGTCTAAGTGAATTGCATTCTGGGTAGTGTGTGACACTTTCAAAGTCCGTGCAACTACTTCCGGCAAAATTTCACTATTTCAAAATAAATTGCTGTAACGTCAGTTCCTTGCATATACTGCTGCATTGAACCTGCTGATGGTGACAACAAAGCAAATTTGACATGATGCTCACCGTACCTCACGCTGGAATTATTTTATTATTTGCTTGGCTTTCTCCGTGTAACGCTCTCTATTTTCACATAGGAGAGACTGAGAAAAAATGCTTCATAGAGGAAATTCCCGATGAAACTATGGTTATTGGTAAGTTATAATTCTAGCGTTAGCAGTAGCTAACATTAGCAGTCTTTATCTAGTGGGCTATATTGATTCAACCATACATTTTGCGATACAGTCTTAAATGTCCATAGTTACGGATGTTGATTTTATAGTAGAAAAATATCCCATGCTTCTTTATAATGTTTCCAAGTCATCTACAAAATATAAGATGATAAAAATGACTAGTGGCATTGCACTGTATTATGGGATGTAGATTATGCCCTCTGTTGAGGATACATGGAACTCCTGTTAGGAGATTCTTTAACTCCTTGCATGCTGTTTCTTTGTTATTAGGGAAATACAGGACCCAGCTGTGGGACAAGCAGACAGGATCATTCCTCCCAGCCACCCCTGGTCTTGGAATGCATGTGGAGATCAAGGATCCGGATACAAAGGTTTAATCCACACCTAAGACAGGAGTCCCGATATGAAGTGTACCACGCTTTTGTTTAGTGACCACACTTTTTTGTTTAGTCACCACACAAATGTTCAGTTACCACATTTTTTGTATATACTCTACACACAGTACATCACCACTGTGGCTCCTCTCCAACCGTCTGTTCTAGATAATCCTTTCCCGGCAATATGGGTCTGATGGGCGTTTCACCTTCACTTCCCACACGCCAGGCGAGCATCAGATCTGCCTGCACTCCAACTCAACCAAGATGGCCCTCTTTGCTGGAGGCAAACTGGTAGGAGGTTCATGTGTTGTTCGGGCATTTAGGGCCCGCTGGAAACGCTCATGAAGCATAGGCACGTCTGTAGCCAGGGACCAGATGTGTGTTTGTTCTGCTACTTATCACTCTGTATCATGCTGAAGATGATATTCAGTGTGATGTAGAGGGTGGAGCGGAATCTTCATCAAAATAAGTTCTGGATTTATGGTTATATAATGTTCTGGGATTCCAGAGGTGTAAAAAGTATGAAGTAAAATCACATTGCTGGGATCAGCTGTTTCACCACTTTAAGGAATTTTGGAATTAAGACCTGAAGTACTAGGTAAAGGGTAAACTATGGGTAATACAATAACATTGAAAAGTTATTCATTTAGGTCACTTGTTAGTTACAGACTACTTTTACCTTGTAATTTAAGTCTTAAGTAGGAACTTAAGTAAAACTGGTGAATAAAACCAAGTACTTTACTGTTATACTTTTACATCTCTGTGGGATTCTAACCTTGTGTTCCACCTCATAGAGAGTGCACCTGGACATTCAGGTTGGTGAGCATACCAACAACTATCCCGAAATCGCAGCAAAAGACAAGCTCACAGAGCTGCAGTTAAGAGCTCGACAATTACTAGACCAAGTAGAACAAATTCAGAAGGAGCAAAACTACCAGCGGGTGAGTTCAGATAAATAATACTTTTTACTTTAAATAAATAAAATTTAGGCACAACATTGTGACAATTAATATTGGAACGTTTGAACATGAACAGTGGTAAGAAGTTGTGTTGTGGAAAAAGCATTCAGTAATTACGCGTCTCATTGCAGTATCGCGAGGAGCGTTTCCGCATGACGAGCGAGAGCACCAACCAGCGCGTGCTTTGGTGGTCTATTGCTCAGACGGTCATCCTCATCATAACTGGAATCTGGCAGATGAAGCACCTCAAGAGCTTCTTCGAGGCAAAGAAGTTGGTGTGATGCCCGCAGGATTACGCCGACGGATGGTATTTGACATGCGTGCAGCGCGATCTAGTGGACAGATATGGTATTGTTGACTAGTAGACGCTTAAACCAAGGAAGCAAATGGACTGAGACCATCCGGTGTGTTTTGCTATAGTCTATTATTCATTTTTCTTTAATTATTTCTAAAGATTGAGCAGCACCTAATTGTTAAAATCCTTGTCTTGTTTTGTATTAACTTGTTTTGGACTACGTATAGGGACACATGTTCCTAAGTTAACAAACAAGATTTTATTTCACTTGCAACTGCGCAGTACCTGATAATGATCAGCAATGTTTTGCATACATTGGATATTTCTGTAAACTATGGGTTTATTTAAGATTTAATTTTTAATATACCAGTATATGATTTTAACAACTATCAACAGGATTAGCTCAGTGACAATCTGTTAATTTCCAAAAACCATTTCATGAGCAGATTGGCATACAAGTCCTTAACATCTGCTGAAGAGTGCCATCGTTCCAGAAAGCAAGGCATTATATACAGTACCAGTCAAACATTTGGGCTTACTTATCAATTGACTTGAACGGGTAAGTCCTGATGTTTGACTGGTACTGTATTTCTTAAGGTCGGTCAGTCGGCTCTTTATTTTTAAAGACCAACAAATCATTAACAATTGCTTGTTACATTTTAATGTCATGTAAAAAGTTATGTTGAAATACTCAAGTTGTTTTAAACTGATGACTATTTTAGTTACGATCTAGTTGGGTGTTCGATAGTTGAATTAAAATGAATGATACCCTCTGTAGTCCCCAGTAATTAAAACTGTGTGTTTTGGGGGGGGGGAATTCAACCTAGCATCTGTTTCCCCTCTGAACTAGATGTGGAACTGCACTTTCCTGTTTCATTACCACCTGATGCTTCAGGGTAATAGTGAGGTGCGCGTTTACAAATGTAGGTCTTAATTTGTAAGTATGTATTTGTTTATTTTGTGGCTGTCATTTTAATCTGCTTTGAAAATTGTATTTGGTTTGTTTATGGTACACATGATTGCGTTTCCCAAACAGGAAAGAAAATAAAAAAAATCTTTAAATAATTGTTTTGTTGCATGCCAACTTCCTCGGCACGGTATCAACTTTATCTTGTGGCTCGTTTCATTTATTTTTTGCCACTTTGATTTATAATTCTACTTTTTATGGTTTAAGTTTTCATTATTGTCGGGGACGCTGACATTAATCCCGGGACCCGGGACAAATTGAACATTTAGGAACCAAACCACGGACCAAAACATTTTAGAAATAGCAATGATGTTACTGTTCATTGCACAAAATACCAAGATTGACTGACTAATAAAAAATTATATTTAAACTAACCAAATGGCCCTCCTGAGGCCTGGGCCCGAGACAACATTACCGGTTGACCTCCCCTGTCAGCGTCACTGTTTGTGCTATAAAAATTATAGAATATAAATCTCTAAGCCAACCCATAACTCAGACCAAAAATATCCAGATGGGTAACAAGACTGCAATAGTTTGTAAACACTGATTCACACCATCTGCAGCTCTTAAACTGTTTATGAATGATACAAAGTATTTGATGCCATAAGGAAACAATTAGAAGATTCACAATAGAAAATATAATTATAAAGGGAAAATTGTTTATTAAAGTACCTTGCAGATTTGGTCGGGGGGCACATTTCACCACTCAGACATGATTTCTAGGATTTTGAACATGGTAAAGAGTTGTATAGTGACAACATGTAGATTGTAAATATAGACTAAATTATTTAATCACAAAGGCTTTGCTAGAGTAGAAATAACCTCCATGCCTTCTTGACACAGACCTATGTGTTAGTGTAAAATAATAAGTAATGTATGATTGGTCCAGGATCCAGATGTAGGATATGTAGATGTTTACTGAATATCCAATTCATACTCTGTCAGTCATTTGAGAAGTAGCAAAAGAGAACTTGTAATGTCAACTTTTTGATTGAAAGCCATTCAAAAATACTAAGATGAATGCTCCATAGAAATCATTTGAATTGCTTCTAGTAGAACAAATGCACAGTTGTTATTGTTCTCCAGAAAAAAAATCTCAATATATTCCTGGGGGAAGAGTGTCACTTTTCTGTCACTGTGAGGCGTTCCATCTTTTTAGCTGCGTCTTCTGTCGGAACCTTTGACTTCTTCTCTGGGCTTGGAGTCGGGGTGTTTGGATAGTCCCGGTTCCCAAAAATAGTACTGCCCACTCGCACGTTCGTGGAACCCATCTCAATCTAAAGGAAGAGCATCATAGATAGGTACAGCAAATACAGACGGCGCGAGCCTCGGAGGAGTAATCGGTAAGCTAATTTAGCGTACATCTAGTAATTACTTGTTTTCCCGAATGGCGTAGTGGTGTTTAAACACTGAGAAGGTGGAACGTACCGCGTGCTCAAAGTCCATGGACATGCCCATACTGAGTTCTACGTTCTCCAATGGAATCTGCAGACAGTCACACACCTCCTGTCGTTGACTCAGCAACGCCTGGTTGATAATGCACAGCAGACCCGTCATTTCTACACACACGCGCCTAAAATATTAACATGAGGTTGGGGTAATCGGGGCAGCTGCAACAACAAAAAAATATATACCTACCTGAAAATCTGGGTTAGGGCCATCGGCTAGGTCATAGCCGTAGCGCCCGATGGTCATGAGCCCGGAGAAGTGTAGGGCAGAACACTTGTTTAGAATGTGTTTCACTGTGTTCACCGTCTCGCCAGGTGGCAGTCCATATTTACCTGGGAAGAACAAGACATGTCCCGTTTGTTGTTAACAATGATAGCGGGGATTAATTGGATTCACGTGGGCAACTCACTAATATTACTATTCACTATTATAGCTAAATGTAATTTAATTAGTAGCTGAACTGGTCCATTTTGACCCAGGGTACACAAGCGTAGAGGCCTCTTTAACATTTGAAATGTAGACCTGATTTGTGAGCTCATCCTGAATTATTGCACGTGTGCCACCTACTTTCCTCTCCACTGGTGTTGATCTGCACCATGACCTTTAACCTCCGGGTGCTAGCTGCTCTCAAACGCTGCCAGGAGCTGTTCACTTTATCGGCCAACTTGACAGAGTCAACCGTTTCCACCATGAACAGGTTTGGCACACCTGTGGGTTTTGGGGGTGCAGAGTTTAACACTCATTTTGGGCCCGGTCCTGACAGAACAGAATGTGGCAACCTCTCAGTTTCGGACCCTTTTGTTCCAAACGTAAAGCACTAGCCAGATAAACCACTTTTCATAGGCATGTATCGTTCCTTATCAAATACGTTTGTTGATGATTGATGGTTAATGTCACAACTGGCAGCAGTTGTTTAAATTGCCATAAAGAAAAACTGGCACAGAATGTTATAAACATATTGTTTTAGATTTATCGTTCTCATGTCAACATAAAAAATTTATCAGAATTTATAAATTTTCCGTCCACATGACACATCTCAAAATGAATGCCAGCTGTGCACCAATATAAAACACTGGCAATTACTTTAAATGCATAAAATGTGACATGCAACTTACCCAAAAGTTTATTGACATTACCCTTCTGTAGATGGCCAATAAAATGCCACTCGATTTCTGGACATGATTCTAAAATCTAGAGGAAAATAAGATCTTTATTTTAAGTGTTATATAAGTGTTGGGTTTTTGTTAACTAGATAATGAAAAAATGTGATAAAGCCTTTGAACAAACCTGAGGATTTGAAGCTTTATCCACAAGTTCGTTAACCTAGAAGTCAGAGATACAATTACAAAGACTCCACAAATAACTCTACAAATGTTTTTGCATGTACCTGTGCAGTATTTTCCTATCACATATGAAATGTATAATTGAACGTACGAAATGAAGCGGTAGTTCACACAAACCCGGATCTGCCATGCTCTACTAACTGAGTTGACAAGGACCAGCACACAATAGTACAGTACTTACATAGTTTTCACCGAAGTTCCGGTGTCCATTTTGATATGCCTCGATCACCATCTCCGGAGGTTTGGTCTTACTGACAGCTACCAGGCGAGGCAGTACCGGGGGCAACGTCTTAGACCAGACAAGGAAGACAAAAAGAGCAACAAAATATTACATTCTCATGATGGATGAGGGGGGCTACAGATATGCTGGTCCTTCTGGCAGATTCTCCCATCTCAGCAGAGAAACTCCAGATCTCTGTTAGAGGATCCAATGGGTTCATGATCTCCCAGACCTGGATCAGGGCATCAGTGAGCTCCTGGACAGCCTGAGGCATTATTTAGTGTGATGGCCAGTCATAGGGACCAATGTCTTCGTAAACCAGGAAATATCAATACCCTCTGACCACCAGAAGAAACCCAGGACCCACTGCGCCAGCATAAGGTCTGACAATGGGTCTGAGGACTTCATCCCGGTACCTAACACCAGTCAGGGTACCGTTGGCTGGCACATGGAGATCGGTGTGAACGTCCAAGTAGATGCCTCGCAAGACCATCACTGATCCACCGCCAAACCGGTCATGCTGGATGAATTTGCAGGCAGCATAATGTTCACCACGGCATCTCCAGACTCACGTCTGTCACATTGGCTCAGTGTGAACCTGCTCTCATCTGTGAAGAAAACAGGGCGCCAATGGCGGACCTGGCAATTCTGGTGTTCTCTGGCGAGTGCCAATCAAGCTGCACGGTGCTGGGCTGTGAGCACAGGTCCCACTAGAGGACGTCTGGCCCTGATTCCATCCTCATGGAGTCTGTTTCTGACCGTTTGGTCTGAAACATGCACACCAGTAACTCGCCGGAGGTCATTATGTGCGGCTCTGGCAGTGCTCCTCCTGTTCCTCCACTCACAAAGGGGCAGATACCGGTCCTGCTGCTGGGTTAATGCCCCTCTACGGCTTTGTCCAGCTCACGTCGTATAATGGGCAATCTTCTGGTATCTCTTCCATGTTCCTGAGACTGAACTGGGAGACAAAGCAAAACTTCTTGCGACGGCCCGTATGGATGGTCCATCCTGGAGGTGCTGGACTACCAGTGCAACCTAAATGGCCTGAAGATACAGTCTCACACTGCCAGTAGTAACAAGGACACTAGCAAAATGCAAAACTAGAGAAGAATCAGTCAGAAAGTATAAAGAGAGATAAAATAGTCTGTGGCCACCACCAGCAAAATCATTCCCTTACTGGGGGTTGTCTTCCCATTGCCTCCAGTGCACCTGTTTTCACTTTCACCAAAACAGGTGCCATTGATTCACAATTGCTTACGCTTCCTAACTCGACAAATTGATATTCCTCAATTTTAATTGACTTGGTGTTATACTGTGATGATTAAGTGTTCCCACATTTTTTTGAGCAATGTATATTTGTCTGCTGACCTTTTGGAAAGTACCTGGTTTGCTCTTTTACCACCGTCCCTGAATCTGGGAAGGGGAACGAATGTGAATGTCTATTTAATCTCGAAAATAAAACTGATTTAAACTCGGTTCAACATTTTAACTAAATCTCAGACTTATTTTTGTACAGTTCCTCCAATAATCGCTTTAATAATTACTAGTCAAAACCAAAGTATGTTTTCATTTTAGAAAATAAGAAATTGTATGGAGCAAACAAGTGCCTGTAAACTTATAAGCCTACTTTCCTATCTAAAACGCACGCAAACAAATCAGAACACTATCAAGATGCTAAACCGGGATGCCAATGTGTCCGCCAATCTCAACAGCAATGGTTTAAATAATATTCCGATTAGATTTCTAGGCAGAACAAACGTGACAGCTTGCATTCAGACCGGGTTATATTCTCTCAACGCGCAGCCTTTTGGATTCACTGCGTGGGTAAACTACTATGGCTAGGCACTGACAGCTAAGCGGGTTGTTTTCTATTAGTATCACCTGATCAGTCCATTCCCTATTTTCATAAAGTATACTTTAAAGTGACTACAGCTGCCTTGATCACCGTGTTTCTATGGTGAATTGGCCTATGTTTAAAATCAACACATCCATTTATTTTTCACCATGTCGCTCAGGATATGCGAGTAATTTAAACGTAAATAATATCATAGGATATGGACCTGTAAAATCTGTAACAAATGAAATGTAATTTCGCTGATGGGCTACGGTCACAAAATTTTATTGCAATGATAACAATAATTATACAGGATATACTTATAAAACGCTGAATGTTTTAACAATATTTGCAGCGCCATTGTTCACAGCGCCAAAGGAAATGTTTAAGAATGGCTGGAAAATATGCTTTGAAATTATAAACATTTCTATCAGCGTCTTGGAGAAATTTGTACCATTTCCAGAAATTGTCTTAAAGAATATAAAGACAGCTTACGGCCTCGAAAACGTGTATTTTGAGTGGGTGAGAAGACAACGCCGCCTATTGCCACTCCCCTGGCCACGCCCACCAACTAACCCCCCTTTTGATCAAAAGCCCGAGTTACTCCTAATTTGGAGGAACTATATTAACTCTTAGTTAGTCTTATGTATTCAGCCGTGGTGGTATGTGTGTAATTGACTAATCAAAATGTTGACTCACGACCCTAGAGTACACTAAAGTTAATAGAAATGTTTTACAACGTTTTAAAAGCATTGTTGACTTCACCGTGATAATAGACCACGAGACAAGGAGCAAGTCGTGAGTAAATCTGTAATTCTCCACGTTGCATGCAGCGCGTGCTTTTCAACTAGGTTATTTCACACACCATGCAATTATATACTGCGTTTGTAAAATCGCTAAATAAAAATGTACCATGCATGTGTTTGTCACCGCAATTCGAAGGGTGAGGCATTTGCCTTACATAACTGCTCTCCCGCAGCTTACTTGATGAAAAAGTCGTGTGTCCTAAATATAGGTAAGCTACTGGTTTTTGACAAGGTAATACCGAACACGACTTACCTTCGGGCGACGAGACGCAGCTTTATTTACCCTGTCTACCACCGCTTGTAACGCTTTTCCAACCTCCGACATACCGACGTTCCACATGCCCTCAACACACAGTGCAACCAATGGTACGGATGGGGTGCGTAAGCAAAACCTACGTCACTAAGCTGTCAAAATAAAAGTCCGTTGACTAGAGTTCTTATAACAGCTTAATGTTCCCTACTGGCCCACGAAATGTGGGAGAGCGGCCTCTTCTGTTGGCTTTTAATAAATGAACACACGTTCATTCAATCAAGTGTAAATTGTGTGTCCAAGACAGGTCAGAAATAAGGACATTACCGCAAAAAAGTGCTATTTATTAAGGTATCTGTAACAAAAATGTGCACCTAAACGTAACTCTAATTGGCATGCCATTGCGCTGCATTTTCTACAGCTAGGTCAATGTTTCTATACACATTAAATATGTGGCAAAAATATTTCTAAATTGTTTTGAATGGTGGTTAATTTGAATATAGAAAAAACCTACAACCCCCCCAAAAATTCTGTTAGTCATTAGGTACCGCATGTCATGACACTTGCTTTCAGTTGAATAGATTGGAAAATTTGTTCCACCATGTTTCCCAAATCGAAAACAAACTGCTACTACATGAGCTAGGTAATGTGTAATTGCGATACAAAAGCATTTTCATAGACATAACATGGTGTAGCTACTGCTAAAACAATCAAGTGTTTACAGTACAACACACTGACTGCCCAATCTCAAAACCAGATTAGTAATTGAATTAATCATCTAAATTATGTTCTGTATCATGTAATATTCATGAAATGCTGACATTTTTGGCAGTAGCTTGAGGGGATCCTAAAATCAGATTTATGCACACCATGTCAACTGTAATCAAACACTACAAATTTGAAGAGTTAAAAAGTACACTAAAATAAAGAAAACAAATACCCAAGTTTATTCACAAGATTTCACAATTCAAAACATTTCCAAATTAAAGTAATTGTGTCTGTGATAGCAACAGAGTTCAGGAAAAAAAACATAATTACAAAAAAACATGAAAAATGTCCATCAACATTGAAGCCACCTCACATTTCATACTCGCTCAAGGGCCTCTAACATGATGATGCTGTTTCCTCGGATTACCTAGAGACAGTAAAAAAAGAATCGAAAACATTTTCCAATTTATAACTGGATTTAATACAGAACTACGTTGTCATGATGTCAAAACAACCTGAGTAATTAACCAAGAATACCATGTACATGTGAATTCAATAGTGAACCACAACTTAACTGAACTTAAGTTTTTGTATATAACAAAATCACTTTAATTTACAAAAAATCATCATTTTTGTTGGTGTAATGATGCTATTACCCCATAGGATAACAGAACATGAGGAGTGACTATACCCAATTCATTAATTTACAATTGATGTGAACATATTTATCCATATAAAGTTGTGCTCATAAGTTTGCATACCCTGGCAGAAATTGTGACATTTTGGCATCGATTTAGAAAATGTTTGGCTCCTTTTTAAATCACAATGACAACAGAATTGTCATGGCCTTGATCAAAAGTTTACATACCCTTGAATGTTTGACCTTGTTACAGACATAAGGTGACACGTAGAGGTGAAAATGGCAATTAAAGGTGAATTTCCCACACCTGTGGCTTTTTAAATTGTAATTAGTGTCTGTGTATAAATAGTTAATGAGTTTGTAAGCTCGTATGGATTCCACTGCACAGGCAAGATACTGAGCCATGGTAAGCAGAAAATAACTGTCAAAAGACCTGCATAACAAGGTGATGGAACGTTATACAGATGGAAAATTATATAAAAAGATATCCAAAGCCTTACAAATGCCAGTCGGTATTTCAATCACAAGTGGACAATTCATGGATCTTGTGATACCAAGCCAAGGTCAGGTAGACCAATAAAGATTTCAGCTATAACTGACAAAATAATTTTTCGGAACACAAAGTAAAACCCACAGGTAACCTGAGGAGAAATACCCGCTGCTCTGGAAATACTCTGTGGTTGTCACAATACGACGATTCTTGAACAAAGGTGAGTTGCATGGTCGAGTTGCCAGAAAGAAGCCTTTACTGTGCCAATGCCACAAAAAAGCCTGGTTAGAATATGCCTGACAACACCTTGACACAACTCACAGCTTCTGGCACACTATAATTTAAAGTGATGACTCCACAACTAATATTTATGGTCACAACTATAAGCGCTATGTTTGGAGAGGGGTCAACAAGGCCTTTAGTGAACAGAATACCATCCCCACTGTGAAGCATTGTGGTGGCTCACTGATGTTTTAGGGGTGTGTAAGCTCTAAAAGCACAGGGAATCTTGTCAAAATTGATGGCAAGACAAATGCAGCATGTTATCAGAAAACACTGGCAGACAATTTGCATTCTTTTGCACAAAAGCTGCGGCTGGGACGCATGACAAATGACCTTCAGCACAAGGCTAAGTAGACCCTCCAGCGGTTACAGATGAAAAAGGTGAAGGTTCTGGAGTGGACATCACAGTCTCCTGACCTTAATAACATTGAGCCACTCTGGAGATCTCAACGTACGGTTCATGCAAGACAACCAAAGACTTTGAATGACCTGGAGGCATTTTGCCAAGACGAATGGGCAGCTATACCACCTGCAAGACTTCAGGGGCTCAGACAACTATTACAAAGGACTGCAGGCTGTTATTGATGCTAAAGGGGGCAATACACAGTATTAAGAACTAAGAGTATGCAGGCTTTTGAACAGGGGTCAGTTCATTTATTTTCCCTTTGTTGCCATGTTTTGTTTTATGATTGTGCCATTCTGTTATGACCTACAGTTAAATGTAAATTCCATAAGAAATAAGATGTTTTGCCTGCTCACTCATGTTTTCTTACAGATATGACCAATTCTCTAAGGGCATGCAAACTTTTGAGGACAACTGTACATCAAGAGATCCAAGTTTATGGCACTGTATTAGCATGCAGCCATTTAATTATAGGGGCACCTGACACACCTTTACTACAGATAACTGAAAGGATCGCATACAGAAATATACAAGACATGTTGTTAGCAGTAAGTACTGACCACCATTCCAATCGTGTTCTGTACACCTCCGGGAGCCATCTCCAAGCAGTCATCCATCACCAAGTTCATGAAGGGGTCAAACCCTCTTAAGACTCCTTGGACCTGCCTGCCACCGTTCAGCTTCACTGAGGGAGAAATGCAAAACGGTTACACATAAGTCTATTTCCCCAGAGGCATCTAAGTGAAGTTCTATGTCAAACACAGGAGATGCTCAAATTATGAATTTCACTTTAAGATCCTTTTTTGGTAAAACAGGCCCTCAGCTAGATTTAAACAACAGTTCACGAGGCAATACGCCAAGCCAACATAGGAGAATTTGTCCGTTCAAATCAGAACAATGCAGATAGAATTTCTGAATAAATGTTTTACTTACAAGAAAGCTTCTTGTCCATGAACCTGAAATAAGAAAAACATTCATCATTTGTTTCACATGTTTGTAGAAATTTTACGCACATATTGTTTTTCTAATAACCTTAGTCAAACCATCTGTGCGTTACTAAAGCATATTCAAGAGTCACTTAACAAATTCGTTATTGCGCGGCGGTCAAGAACTATCCTAACTCAATTAACAATTGTAAACCCAGATTCAGATAACTCATCCATTCAAAACATCGGTTTGTATACAGACAAATTATATACAACATGCGTTCAAAGCCACCGATCGCTTTATTTAGCTATCTAGGCGATTAATTCCCGTTGTTAGCAATTTTACTAGCCAAAACAGCAAGCTAGCTAGTTAGCTTCCGGTAGCTTTGTTAGCAACTTTATTAACGATTACGTTTAGCGAAACATAATCGAATACACGTATTCGAAAACAAAACCTTTAGTAGAAAATAACTCACTTTTTCAACTCTGGTGGATGTGCTTTACTCATGTTTCTTGTTTTTGTTATGGGCCTTCAGTACGCGAGCCTTGCGTTGGTCAAAAAGCCGAAAGCGTGCGCGTATTTTGCTGCGAGCCAATAAAGAACCATACAGGAAAACGTCATGTAAACTTCCTGCAAGCTTCATCCAACACAAGGGGGCACATCGCCACCTACTGTCTCCGTATTGATCCAGTGTGGCTTTTAGACTGACTCTTCAATGAGGATTATATTTATTTTAGTGTTCCTAAGGAGACCTGTAGCAGCAAGTGTAAAATAAATGTGCAGTAAATAAAACACCCAATTTCAATGTAATGTGGATACTTGAATAACTCTGAAAGGCCAAGCTCTTCTCATGTTGTAACAGGTACTGTGAAGATAGTAGTATACCATACATCTTCAAGAGATCTTTAGATGTAAAAACATGTAGACCAAAGGACAATCAAACCTACCAGAATATACCTGAGAACAATCACGCCTGAACCAAAATGGCCCTGTAAACTAAAGTTTAATCTGTAAATTTGCTCTTCTGGTTAATATAATAGATCTGTTAATGAACAGATCTTTATTTTGGCTTTCTATTCCAAGTGAATATAGCAACTTTATTAGTGTATAATATACCATATGACAAGATACTGTCTCGCCTGCAAGGTCCTAGCTTTATTGCATAGACCCAAGATCGTCTGACTCTCACTCTGTACCCAAGAGACAAGTTGGAATTTCCAATTACAACTTGCCTGCCCGGGTCAGAAACGGGGTACATTGGTTCACCAGACTTTAAGATCTCTAGTCTATTGAACGCAACAGTACTGTATCTGGTAACATGATTAAACACAAAACATATTGGAGAAATACTTTAATTATGTTCTAAAATATAGGCTGCTGTTATTGACTAGAGATACCAAAGGCACTTCTCAAAGTACAAACCCCCCCAAAATATATATATATAAATGAAATGACATTATTTTGGGTGCAGAAAACCAGTCACTAATAAACAAAAGTAGGAAAGTTGCCATCATTGCTTGTTTTCTATCATAATATCAAAGACAAATCTTCTTCCAGATAAAAAGATTACGTCACATTATCAAGACAGGCTTAACTGGCTTCAGAATATCTCAGACAAACACAGATAGATGTGGAGAGGTAATCATGAAATTATATCTAAAACAGTGTCACGCTTAAAAGTAAATTGTCATCAAGAGTAAAAAATAAAATACAAACATCACATAAAATGAGAGTTTGGTCTTAACATAACATGACTCATAAAATCAAAACCAGTGAATCAACCTGTGATCATAGAATACAATACCCCTATACATATAATCTGTTACGTTATGTAAACACATTTTTGAAAGCGTTTAGAAACTTCAGGGGGTATACAAAATACCAGAAACACCACATGGAAAAGTAACTTTGAAGCAAATAAATCCCAAGTAGAACTGCAGTTGCAGAAGTCAGCTATAAAACCGGTCTAACAAATAGCAGCGTTCTCAAGAGGCCAAACAGTCACCGCCAGAACTGCAGCTGCATTGGTCAGACAAACTGAAAAACTACTCGAATTGTAAAGGGGGAAGAATCTTAAGAATGAATGACAGCATATGCGGAACCTGGAAAGACTGAATTGGCAAGAAGAAACGGTGGACTTAAGTCAAAGCTGACTGACAGGGATAGACAGACACTTAGTATAGTGTAATAATGCCCCAAAAACGCCAGCCTAAAAAATTACAACCCCTGAATCAGCACCCCTGTGACCCAATCTCAACAAAAAGCGGTTGGCCTTCAATAGAGGCACCTGCTGTACCCGACACAGGCAATAGGCTGCTGAGGCCTTCTGTGTTTGCTCAGCGCTCATTGTACAGATATTATCAGACGAGGGCTTCACATATTGTGAAGTAGATTTCCACCTCCGTCTTACAGAGTTGGAGGCTTTTCTTTTTAACAATGGCGCAATATCCCACAACAGACAGTTCAGGTCTTGACTGACAGTAGTTCCAGGAAGGACTGGAACTCCCCCAAAGGCAAAGGTGGCCCTACAGCATGAGGTCCTTACATGTTTCTGATATGTTGCACACTCTCTGAAATGTCATTTGGTAATAGTGCAGTGAAATATTGCTGCCAATATTTGTTGTAGTTGAAATCGAGTTGGTGTGTTTGCAAAACTAAAAGGAATAATTAGTTTAATGCTCCAGCAAAACTAAGTTAGTATTCACATACATTAATGAAATTACAAGCACATTGACATTATGATGTGTTAAGAATTGGTGATGAAATATAAATCAGACCAATGTCTAAATCAAGAAACAAAGTGAAAAATATAAAGTAAGATGCACCGCTTGCGCAATCAACCACTTTTAGTCAGTAACAACTTATAACAAACAGCGAAACAAAAGTACGCAACTCGAGAAACGTTGCCGACTCAATTACATTCAAACAGCTTTTCTGGTGAGTGGTATCACAGTTTAAATGTACACGAACTCATAGTGTTCTCTTGGGTTCTTTGGAACTCGGCACAGTGCGTCAGAGTCCGAGCAGTTGCAGAGAAGCATGCAGAGACCTCAGTTTTGGTTATCGGCGTCACCGAGTTCTGAGTGACTCCCCCCCTCATCGCCGCTGAGAACAAGGTGGTCTTGGCAGTGCTGCAGGAAGGTATCCAGTGTTACAAAAGCCTTGAGGCAGGGCACGCAGTGGTAGGCCTTTCTCACCTTGGCCCCAGGCTTCTTGGAAATGCCCATGCATTGACTGCACACGCTACAGTGTCTGACAGGCCCCAGGGGCTGATGCAGCTCCTCGTGCACCTTCAGAGCGGACTGCAGCGAAAACACCTCGGCACAGGACGGGCAAGGATACTCTCCCTCCTCCTCTTTGATGGGAGCTTTCTTTGATCTCCCTCTGCCGACCCTGGCCAGTGGTCCACCCGTCCCCCGCGCTAGGCCGCTTTTAGGCCTTTTTGGCGTCTTCTCCACCGACTTGGCTGATTTGCCAACCTGGTGAACTAGGTTAGGGGATTCTTGACTGTGGTTTTTGGTGTGGGCTTTGAGGGACAAGTGGTGCAAGAAAACTTTACCGCAAACCGGACACGGGTAAGTCTCTCCCTTCCTCCGCTTACTGATCAACTGCCTGGGATCTCGTTTCAGGTCCCTTTCTCGGCTATGCAACTCTTGCCTGTGCAGGTACAGCTTGGCAGTGCTCAGGAAGACCATATCGCAGGTTCGACAGGACAGAAGCTGGCTCTTCTGCTTGGTTTTGCCGTTTGGCTTTTTCCCTCTTCCTTTCGTCTGGGATGGCCCTCGTCTATTGACAGCCTTTTTTGGTGGGAGATACCTCGAGACACTCCACTCCTTCCGATGGGAGGACCGCTGGTGGCAGGCAAGGCCTGCTCCTGAGCGAAAGCTCTTGAAGCAAAGCGGGCACTGTATCGTCCTGTCCGGACGCCGGGCACGGGTGGCATTACGGGTCGGAGAGTCCGAGGGGGGAGAGTCAGGAGGAGAAGAGTCCGAGAGGGCGGAGTCGGGCCATGGAGAGTCGGCGGCACGGCCGGCTGCCTTGGGGGTCCGTGAGGCAGATTTACTGCAGTCGGCCTGCTGATGGCGAAGCAGCGCCTGCTTTTGGCTGAAGCCTTTTCCGCAGGGGGCACAGGCGTAGGACAGGCTAGCGTGGTGATGGTTCTGGTGATAAAGGTTTTTTTCTGGGACACCCTGAGAGTCTGGGGCGTTGCAGGCAGCGCATGGGGCACCTGGTTGAGGATTCCCCCAGCACAGCTGGCAAGGGGCCACCTGGCGATCGCACTTGTGCAACTGCAACGACGACAACAGGGAGAACTCCTTGCCACAGGAGAGGCACCGGTGTGGTTTCCGTAACGCATTCGGGCCCTGCTGGCGCCGCAGAAACTCGGCCCGGTCGGAGAAGTCCCGGCCGCATTCTGTGCACCCGCAAGGCGGAACTCCTGGCACGGTGTGGGTTTGGCCGTGACGCTCTTGCTTTTGAGCAACGAGCTTGGCCAGCTTCGTGAGGGTGTCCGTTGCAGTCTTGCTCCTGGCAAACGATTCCTGGACCCTCATCGCATTCCAGCTGCAAGGCACTGGGTCCATTTTCAACCCAGGCACCCAGCCTGAGGTGAGGAAACACACGCATGGTCAGTGGATGAAGGAACTATATGGAATTCGTATACTTCTGAGGGGGGGGAAAAGCGACAGTTGTTAATTGCGCTGTGTTTATGCAGAACATCGCGGATTGCCCGCACGGTGTGACGGTATATATGCCATCCCTTTACATTAACGCATAGCTAGCAGTAATAACGACACTATACTGCGGCGTCGCGTAACAAAACATATCGAATGCAAGCTGTACAAACTTGAGTTCAGTTTACTACATTCGAATTGCAGCATACACTGCAAATGTCACATGATATCTGGCTAACTGTGTAGTACTTGGGTGAGTTCCCTTTCTCTATTTATTGACAACAGAAAGGCATTACAAGGGCCAGACGTATATGACGTGGTAATTAAGAAAACAAAACGGAATATTATGCAGGAAACTGCTGCAGCTTGCCGGACAGCTAACGCCACTAGCTAGTTAAGCTAATATAACTAGCTCCAGTAGCTAAACAAGACATAATGTTTAAAGTGCCTCCGTTCCATAAACTAAATAAGCCTACCAATTGTATCATACACATTTGAATACTGGCGAGTCATCCGTTTCTAACAAGCTGATGGAAGTACCTTTTCGAGATTACTACTTGGTTACCCAAACTTTGTTTTCATTTCCCAGTAGCAGCGTAGCCATGTGTTCCAAAGTGAAGCCAAGTTGGGTGCGTGTGTGTACTTCGAGTTTCAATTTGACTACAAAACCAGGCATTCTGGATCTTCAATTTCGGAAGGAGGTGATCACGACCACAAACGGAGTCCCTGGAGTAGTTAAATACTGGATGTAGTTGCAGCGCAGCAACGATGGTTTCTCTTCTGTCATCAAAACCGCCTATTATTTTTTCATATCTGAAATGTCGCTGAGTTAAGGATATTGTCTAATACAGTATATTACATAAGAAACGTATAATAAATATTGCGAGATTAAATTGTTTTGTTCGGTGGTCACTGTGTTTACATTCACTTGACTTCTACAACCTGTAAATCTGTAACCCGTAAAGTTGCACGCTCTTTCCTCTGTGCTTGTAGCCTACTTGTAAGGCAGTATTATCAAAGACGCAAAATACTGACATTGGGAAACCCTTGTGCGGTTCACACTTAAATTGGGGAGCTAGGTCGAGGCCTGTGGGTGCTGATCACCCGGCGCGTCGATCTCTAGCGTTTGGAGACGCACTTCACCATCGTCCAGCGTGTCGACACGTTCCTGGATTATTCTTGGGAGTTCTAATGGGCGGACTCTGCTTATCTTTGTGGTTGCCAGTGTTCTCACTGTTCCAAAGGTTATTTTTTGTCTAGCTGTTGCGTTTTGGGATACGTTTATAATGAGATGTTACGGGAAGGCGTTTAGGGTTAAGAGTTTGGGTTATTTTTAGGGATTTCAGGTCTTCCGTTCATTTGTATACCCAGTTGTATTTACGGCCTTGTCTCAACACACCAACCCAAAATAGATTCGGGAGGGTTAAACACAGAGGCAAGGTTTCTTTATTGGTATCTATCCCAAGCCCTTCCGCGCTGTCCAGTCACACGCGTAAATCGTGCTTATTGTTCCGACCACCTCACAGGCCACCCGAACTAGTCGCCATTGTTGCCTTTCTGTCTTGCGCGCTCTATGGCAGGCAGAGTGGACGTATTGACTTGACATGATATATGTTTGGTCATTCATAAACTAATTAAAATTTGGTTCTCTATTACTATTGTTTTGTATTGCTGTTTTACAATTAATGTCTATGGCGAGTGTCGTTTTTGGTCCCCCCCAAAAAGGGTCGGGAACATGTTGCGAGTCAAAGTTCCAGGATAGGCCGGTCTGACGTAAGCCTCCATTCTGGTCCATTCGCATTGCCGTTGGTGGCTCCCAGCTACTCGTCTTCTGTACCGTGTATAGACCACACCCATTAAACTGTAAGCAGGTCAGAAGGCCGTTAAATTGTTTAACCGTTTAGAGAAAACTAGAAATTAGAAGAGACAATAGGTAGTTAAACCGAGGAGAGTCTGTAAAACAACTATTGTGAATGTTGTTTCCAAGTGCAACAAAGTGTAAGCCCAGGACTATATGTGAATAATGGATTATGCGTGGATATCCAAAAGACCGCTGAAGTCAGCGTGAACAATAAATGTGAATAATTCCGGATACTCTCCTTAATAAACCCTGATGATCGTGTGTATTTTTGTGGGCCTATATTACCACCACAAGCTGTCCTAACGCACAGCACACAACATAAAAAAGATTGAGAAAGGGTAACAATCGTTTAATATAAACAAAAAGTCCATATACAGCAGATTACTGTAATATTCCATTTAAGGCTAAAGCCAGTACTGTCTAGACGCATTGACCAGAAAGGAAAAGCTATTGGCCGAATAATTTGGCATTGAATGTAAGAAAAACAAGAATTACTGATAGCAAATTTGAATGTAGACAATTCAGTTTACACAGGCCTGTATTTCCGGTTTTGAAAACTAGAATGCTGTGAAGGTTTTGAATGGCCGAAAAGCAATGTGACATGGACTGAATAATACAATCGCAAAATGAGTGAAATTGAAATCACATAAAAATCACAGAGCAGTTTACTTTAAGGCTTTAAAGGCAAAAATACAAATAAACAAAACCAAAGATCATTTTGTTCTACCAAAACACTGAATTGAGAACCAAATAAAATAGACATTTCCACATGAAACTAAAAGAAATTATATGTAGAACGTCAAGATGTTAATGGAACTACATGCCGAATCGTAAAAAATAGTATTAGAACACTGGTACAAACGTAATGGCATTTCAATTCGTTTCCTCAGAATGAAGTTACTCATATCATTACAGCTCCAGCACCACCGAATAATAAGACATTATTGAGAAAAAAAAAATACCCCGAATTTCCAGATTTGTCAAGATAAAAGTACTTGAGTTAATTATGCAACGTCATTATTAAGTCACCAAAACCTGCATTACACATTTGCTCTGAGCCTCACTGCCAAGACGATGAAATCTAGAGAATGATTGTCAGTTCTTTCTTACCATAGCAGAGACACGGTATCACGGTTGGTCAAATAGCAACATAAATATTCACATTCCATTGCTTAAATGTAACTACCCAATCCTGCTTCACCCGTAGGTGAAGTTCCGTCATGTTAGCTACCAGGTGAGCCAAATATGAACTACAGCAGAAGTGCTTCACACACAAACAGCAAATTATAACATTCCAGTTTTCTTTGTTAGACAGTGTACAATAAAAATGCTCGTTAAAAAGGCATCTTTACACACTTGGAGCACTGCAACCTTGACATTACACCGCACATTTTTCAGCAGAGCACGTTTCTGTGCAGGAAGAGTTTTTTTTTTTACCTTGCCTTTGAATATCAACTGCCATGTATGCAAGGTCCCATTGAGCTCAATTGGTAGGGCTGTGGTGCTCAAAATACCAGAATGGCAGGTTTAATTCCCATGTGGGGCCAGCAAAAAATTATGTATTCACTTACTAATTAAAATTCTAAGAGCATTTCTTACACTTAACCGGAAAAAGAAAAAGACGCGAAAGTAGTACCAGTTTTCTTAAGAAGCAAGGCAAAACACAGTAACTTTCTGTATTACAACTCTTAACATTTCAGTTTTTCGTATACACAACGTTCACAACCAGAATATTAAAGTTTACAGACGTCTGTTTTCAAGTCAACCGTGCTGACAGTAGACCAGGTTGTAACAGAAAATAACAAACACAGTCACTCTGATGTCGTTTCTCAAGCTACCTGGAGTACTTCAATAATGGTCCTTACACTGTGTTGCAGGCCATTGAATTCCAATGGACGGTCTGCTTTACGTATTCCTTGAGACAGGAAATAGGCAGTGTGAAAAGTCACTGCGCATGGTTAGGGACAGCGCAGTGTCAGATCCCCCACAACCTTTGAGTCACTTCAGTTGCAAATGACAACATCATTTTGGACCAATTCTGAAAATGTCCTATGTGCCACAGTTTTAAATAATCTGAGCAGAAAGTGTGACAAATCTGCACGTTAAGTCTCACTACAAAACACATTACAAAACAAATTAGCAAGTCACCAGACAAGGTAACACAATTAAGATCCAGTTGAACTGATAAATATACTCTAGTGCAAACTTAAAATAGAAGGTCCCCATGCTCATCCTATTCACATTGAGTCAGTGGGATTCAGTATCAGTACCGCATCACCATTGACAAGCCCTGAAATAAGGTACCCTTTACTGGCACACAGGGGCTTTTACAGTAGCAGCTGTGGAGCCTCAAGTACCACGCTGGGCAACGTGCCATTGATTCACCGTACTGTATGTTCAGACTGGCCTTCAAGTGCTCTCAATGTAGCCAAGAGAACCAGTGGGAGGAAATCAGAAGAACATGTGTGCTTGCGTTGCCAAGTAAAAAAACAACAATCAGTGATCACACAAACATTCAACATCCATCGGGAGTTCAATCCAGTGTTTTTTAAACCTCTGAGACAATCCGTGCTGATTGATGGCAGTATACATTTGAACACAAAAAGCCATAAATTACCAATTATCTCTACAGTATGGTATTGAGTTTCAATACCAAATCTACATTAGGAGTGCTGTATGTCCCAGAGCAGATTTAATGCCAACGCTCTGAGAAAAAATGTTTGCGAAAGGGTTCTTCGGTTGTGCCCATAGGAGAAAACAATATCTTTTAAATGGAAGAACCATTTATGGTTCAGAGTAAAACACTGCTGGGTTCCATGTATAATACTCTGTCAAAATAATTCTAAATATATATTTTATAATGGAACTAAAAGGGTTCTTAAAAGTGTTTTCCAACAGGGACAGCTAAAGTACCATTTCAGGTTTTAGATTTTTGTAAGAGTGTCGCGCAGCAATTGTAACAGACTACATTGTGATGTTTAACCAGTGTCTCTGAGATAATGTTCTGCAGTGTCAGTGGAATTAAACTTGCGAAAGTAGGTTTTAACACCTGCATGAAGAAATATTGTATAAATGGGTTTTAGGGTTCCCACTTTGACTGAATTAACATTTAGCTTTTATATGTCTGTGAGCCACAACCACAGTGGAATAAAACCAAAAATCATCATGAAAGTATATCTGACGGTAATACAGTCTGTTCTCTGTTGCATAGAGACCAATCTCTTACAGCGAAAGGGCGCCTCAGCAAACATGTATTTGTTAAAAGTATATCCAAAGGTTATACATTCCGTGCTCCATAAAGGCCTATCTCTTATAGTGATTGGGAGCATCAGCGAACATGTATTTTAGTCTGTAAGCTTCAGCCAGGAGAAGGCCCACTTCCTCGTTCCCCCAGTGGATTGTGGGAAGGTTCTGGAGTAACATTAGGAGGCCCTGGAAAGCAGAAACAGATTTCATGATGTTAGCAATATTTTGGATCTGGATAAATGTGTAGGAGTCCTCGGATGGCACTGTTCACAGCCAAAGTCCCCAAAGTGTTACAAACACAAACATATATTTCCATGGTTGGTTTTGCACTCTAGGGTCTTTCAGGCCCAGGTCTGTAACAGCACCATATTTATGTTGCACATGCTATGAAAAAAAATGGTCCGTGTGATGAATCAATTCACAGCAGTAGCACCACAATACCATTTTGCGTGTGTGAGACAGCGCTACTTGTTTAGGTAAATTGAGGTTTTTTTGTGCCTTGTTCGTGTGTGATGTGAATGGATAGTGCATCGCTATTCTACTGGTTGTTTGTAGTCTATCGTGCGATTCATTTATATGTCTTTTTGGAGCCCATTCAACACCAAAGCCCACAATTCCTAGTGAACAGTCCCTGTTTCCTCAGTGAGAACATTTGGGGGAATTTTCAAATGCTAAACCAAAACCCCAAACGAGTCCACAAGGACAAATCTGAAAAAGAACCAGTGCTAAATGAAATTAGGGGTGAAATGAAAGGAAACATTTTAAGATATAATGCAGAGTGGAAAAGGGATTTTCCTTGGCTAACGTCTGATGTGAAACAGCAGCTCTTCTTTCGATGCTGGTGCAGGGAGGCTCCAGACAAGACTAGACAATGCTTATGTACTGTAGTGGGTAACAGCATTTAAAAAAGGATGACATGAAAAACATAGCACTTCACAACATCACCTCAATAATAATCACCAGAGACGCCGTGACATCGTTGAAAATGTGTACGGCAGACATGCTAGATCTGTGACACATACACACTCACACAATCTACCTTCAACGCTTGTTTGGTTGTGTTCCCTTATTAGTGAGTTACACTCTTTTTTAATTTTATATACACTTAAACTTAGATTTGCACTGCTAATTTGAAGCATAATATATGGATTTTCTGTATACAGTTGTTATGTCCCTGCAATTTACCATTACAGGCAAATAAAGAAAATGTTTGTCTGAAAACATTTCTTGTCAAGGTTTGGATTTGGTCTCTGCATGCAACAGTCATGTGACTTGTGTAATGTACAGCCTTGAGGCAAGTCAAAAAGGGGCAAACTTTTTCAAATCCTCTTGTCAAGAAAGTCTGCACACACATGTGCAATTCAAAGCAGGTCAGGAGCAAAGGTACCTGAAAGTCCACCATGGAGAGGATCTCTTTGCGCCATTCGATCAGGAAAGCAGCGCAGACGTACAGGTGGAAATGGGAGAAGCCCTCTTGTTCCGCCTGCAGCGATACACCACAATAGAGTAAAACATAACTATGCAAATCAACATCACTCATATCTAAACACTAGTTTAATGGAAATGCCGTGTGTGTGTGAAATTGTGTGTGTCCAAACTGTGGCTATTCCAGAAAAAAGTTGATTAGACTAACATATTTTCCAGTTCTGAGAAGGGATATTTTGGGGTTTTAAGTGTGAGATTTATGGTTAAGGGTAGGTTTAGGGTTAAGGGTAAGTTTAGGGTTAAGGGTAGGTTCATGGTTAAGAGTAGGTTTAGGGTTAAGAGTAGGTTTAGGGTTAAGGGTAGGTTTATGGTCATGAGTAGGTTATGTTTCTGGAGTAATGCTAAGGGTTAGATTAGGGTTTAAGTGTATAATTGTGTTTATGTGTCTTCCGATTATTAATGTGCTTTATTGTATTATTGTGTGTGTGTGTGTGTGTGTTATTGTCACCTGGTATGTATCCCAGAGGCATATAGTACAGCAGAGGGGCAGTTGTGTGTGTGTGTGTGTGTGTGTGTGTGTGTAAATGTCACCTGGTATGTATCCCAGAGGCGTATAGTACAGTGAAGGGGCAGTTGTGTGTGCGTTAATGTCACCTGGTATGTATCCCAGAGGTGTATAGTACAGCGAAGGGGCAGTTGTGTGTGTGTTAATGTCACCTGGTATGTATCCCAGAGGCGTATAGTACAGCG
>JACXGJ010008889.1:0-25760 GCA_016801105.1 Esox niger
GGGTGAGAGAGGTTGAGTGGTGG
The DNA here is from genome assembly GCA_016801105.1 of Esox niger. Taxonomy (NCBI): domain Eukaryota; kingdom Metazoa; phylum Chordata; class Actinopteri; order Esociformes; family Esocidae; genus Esox; species Esox niger. The sequence continues at coordinate 24 of JACXGJ010008889.1, forward strand.
GTGAGAGAGGTTGAGTGGTGGGTGAGAGAGGTTGAGTGGTGGGTGAGAGAGGTTGAGTGGTGGGTGAGAGGGGTTCAGTGGTGGGTGAGAGAGGGGTTGAGTGGTGGGTGAGAGAGGGGTTCAGTGGTGTGTGAGAGAGGGGAAGGTATGATGGAGATGTGCACAGTGACGTACTTGCGAGGGCACGGATTTGAAGGGCATCTATTGAAATCATGTGACGAAAACGGAACAGATCCCTCTCATCTGACATGGTGGCACGGTGAGGGCCTCCCTGAAACACACACACACACAGACCAATCATGCTTTTAGAGGCAGGCAGGTATGTATAAAATAGAACTTAGCTCTTCATCTGACAGTAGAGCAACCTGGGCTAAGTGCTCTAATGTGTACAGGACCCATATTCAGATAGCATTAACCTAGATACTGTCTGCCCTGTTGGAGCCTCATTATGGCCTGTTGAAAACTAAAAGCTTTTCATCTATTAACAGGACCACTGAAGGCCCCCAGCAGTCTACATTGTACATAGGCATCCATCCAACTGCCTGTTAGATATGACGTTTTTTGTATCAAGGCCTAATGAAGGGAAACCGGGAAAATGGAGCACTCACAATCTTCTTCTTCTGCTTGGAGGAATCTCTGTAGACAAACACCACAGCCGTCTTGAAAACTGGAAAGGAAGAAAAGGATGAACGAGGGAAAGGAGCACTGAAAAAGCACTTAACATGTGTCCTCAGAAGACTAACTACTGACACATACAACAGGGGCCTTGCTCCCGGGAAAGGCTCTCACAAACTTATCGACAATTAAATTAAAGATGGCAAGAAGGTGAGTTGTAGAGGTGTATTGGTTTGAAATCTACGGGGGGGCCCTAGTGTCTGGGAGTCAAGCCCCACCGAAAGCAGCCAGCTCTGGGTCCCTCTTGCCCTTGACCAGGGAGGCAGGAGGGTTGATCCACAACATGGTCGAGTGGAGGAGCAGGTCTCCCATAGACAGGTCAGCCACCTGTGAGACAGACAGACACAATTAGACATTTCAAGGAAGGAATTCATCACTGACATGTTACAAATACAAGCTGAGCAACGGGCTCATTTGCATCACCGTACATTTCCTGAGACATTTCTGAGAAGACTAGATTATTTGGTTGTGTAAACTTGCTCAAGAAGCAACCTTCAGAGTTAGCATGCGTCATTATGGAAATAGCCTTCCCCACCTTGGTGTTAGGCAAGGGTGAAGAGGCTTTATCAAGAATCTGTGTAAAGTGCATGCATATCAATGGATTGTCCCATGACTGACACGCGCAGTCCTGCGTGGTACGTTGCGAACATACCGGTGTAAATTCAAAAGGCTTGGGAAATGATCGTGCAATTCAAGATAAGTGTGCTGAGAACTGTAAGGAATACCTGCTTCTTGTCCGAGGTCTGTTCATTGATGAGCTGGTCAAACACCGCTCCAAACTCCTCGTGAATCTTCTGCATCTCGTTGATGTGGCTGGCCACCTTGTTCATGGCCTTCATCGCAACTGCAGAAGAGGAGGGAGAGTGGAGGTCACTATGTTGATGTCACAACTAATGCACCCATACTCCTCCTCCACGTTGTTCGGTATCATTCAGCATCCTCATCAAGAGAAAACAGGATGTATGACAGGGCTTTTCAAATCCGGTTCTGGATGGTCAAAACACTTTTTGGTTCTACCTGCTAGTTGGTTCCCTTCACCTGGCATCTCAGGTCTGTATCAGTCCCATATTAACAGTAGTGGATAAAAGCCAGAAATGTTTTGGCTCTCTAGGACCGGAATTGAATAGCCCTGAGGTAAGGCATCAGCGCTTTCCCTGTCCATAAACCACGTTCACCCCATCTCGGTCTCCCTTTCTCCCTTCCTCTCCATCCAACTTCTTCTTTCTCCGTGCTTACCATCTAGATGATAGTGTTCATCGCTGTCAGGGTCCGTGAGAGAGTAGAGCTCCCTCAGCAGTAATGGGTACTTCAGGACCCTCTGGATGGGTTTGATCAGGTAGGACTCCAGCGTGGAGGAGTGTTGCTGCCGGGGGTTTCTCTCAGCCAGGAAGGCCTTGAAATCCGGGTCGGTCTTGGCTGAAATAGCCAAACCCCACGGAAAGGATTAGAATCCATGACACAGCCATAAAAAGGAGTTTAAAGGAAGACAATCTGCACAAAGTATGTTTTGTGTAATATGTCTGTACCTTTGGCCAGGACTTTGGGCACCTTCGTGTGGCTGGCACAGAAAGCACTGTAGATCTTGAAGCGGTCGGCGTAGTACAAGAAGGATCCACCCAGGGAAAAAAGAACTTTCTGGAGAAGGTTCAAGGAAACATATGTTACTTAAAGAAAAACATTCTTCCTAATTGACCACAAATTTTGATGGGTTATATAGGTATATATCTCATATTCAATGTAGAATCTACAGAACATATTTTGAAAGCATTTTCCTGGTTAAACATAAAGGATATTTTTGTAATCCCTGCTCATGTATATCACTTCAAGCAAGTTAAACAGTTAACTTCACGCCAGTTAAAATTGGATAGGTTAGAATGCTTAAAGTATATATGTGTGTGATTATTTGAAGATTTACACTACCAGTCAAAAGTTTGGACACACCTACTCATTCACAGGTATTTCTTTCGTTTTCATATTGCCATCATTATAGAATAAGTGAAGACCTCAAAACTATGAAATAACATATTAAATCAGGTAGCAACCCTAAGTGTGAATCAGAATACATTTCATATAATAGACTCTTCAAAGTAGACAGCTGTTGCCATGATGACAGCTTTACATTCCCTCAACCATCTTCATGTTTAGGCAAGTAAGTGTAGGTTGAGGTTAAGGGACAGAAAAATAAGTTTGTGCCCACTTTAAATTGTTGGACTCTCTCCAGTTGGTCCAGGTCAGCTACTAGCCTGGTCCCGTCTTCTAGGGTTTTGAGAAACTCCACCTGGAACTCCAACATCTCCGTCAGGTTACCAAACAACACATCCAGCTGGAGGAGACACACACAGGTCAGTTCACACGAACACACAACGACCAGATGTGAGACGACAGTTCACCTGTCCGCTTCCAACTTACCTCATCCTGGCTGAGGAATTTTTCCCTTTGTAGAGGAGTCAAGTAGCGCTCAATCAGAGAGCTCAGATCCTGGAAGGAGGAGAACCAGTGAATGAGTGATCAAGAGAAGGACACTGACAGAGAAAACAAGAAAAAGTGTTTAAGGCATGTCCCGGCGCCGCGCCGCGTGTGTTCGGTGTGTGTGCATTGACATGTATTTCTAGAGCTAAAAGACTGCAATCTTGAATGAGTGAGTCAGTGTTTGGGTCAGTGTGTGATGACCGATTATAAACCTGAATAACAAAGATGATCCACAAACAAACACACACACACGCACGCACGCACGCACGCACGCTTACCTTGACATATGTTCTTTCTGTCTCCACGAGTTCACTAATAACCTTCCGTAGTTTGTCGGCGTGCGACAGCTGTCTCTGGGTGGCAGCGCCCACTGTGGGAGGAGGGGTCACAGGGCTGGGAGACAGAGAGGAAGTAGAGGACGAGGAAGAGGAGGAGCGGCACGGAGGAGGGTCAGCAGGATTCATCTCATGGAGACTCTGGCAGAATGCCGTCATCTGCTCTGTACTCTGGAGATGGAGTGAGGGAGAAAGACAGAGACTTTAGACAAACTATCAAACCAAATGCACAGAGACCCTATTAAAGTCTCAATTATTACTCCATAAACTTAAACTCAGAGCAACCACAGTGCAGCAGAAACTAGCACTAATAAACCAAAGCCCCCATAAACATAACTCCTGTCAAAAAAACAAAAACAAACCCCAATAAGAGTTAGTGATACAAAACACTGGCAACCTATTTTAAAACAATCTACAACAAGATCCAGTTCAATGCTAATGCAGACAAATATTATATTCGTGAGAAGTTGAATAAACTGTAAAAAGCAATAAAGGACAATCAGAATCCTTTGAGCAGATCTACAAACAACTGCAGGCCCTCAATAAAAAAAGCCCTCAGACATGATGGGGTCTTAAATGACAGTCTGAAATTCAGCTGTGCAATTAGCAGTAGTCTATATGAGAAAATGTATCTGATTCTGAATGGAGAGTATTTCCCTGACATCTGGAACCAAGGACACATAACCTCAATCTTTAAATGTGGTGACAAATTTGACCTGGACAAGTACTGAGGCATGTGTGTAAAGTAACCTCAGTATGGTCTATAGTATTGTAAATGCACGAGTTGTCAAATTCCTTAACTTCTTAAACGTCCCAAGTAAATGCCACACTGGAGCTATACCAAAACATCAGACAACTGATCTTATTTACACTCTACAATCCCTGATAGATAACAATGTTTATTAAAATAAGGCTAAACTTTATGCTTGCGTCACTGAGCCCAAAAAAGCATTTGATTTGATTTGGCAGGACGGTTCTACAAAGTTCTTGGAAGTGGTATGCAGGAAAAACATACAACATAACAAAATCACTGCACATTGGCAAGGAAAATTTAAATCTGAAAAACTGTACAGGTGTTGGTGCCATCGCCATGTTTAAACTCGGAGCCCTGCGCTCTTCAACATTTACATCAACGATTTGGCCAACATTCTAGAAACACGCTCTTCCCCGGCATTAGCCTTCACCAATCAGAGGTTAAATGTTGGCTCTGCTGAGGACCTGTATAGCCTACAGCAAAACCTGGACCTGTTAGAGCGGTACTGCCAGAGCCTGATCCCTGGGGCTTTGTTCACAAACTGGTTCCAAGAACACACCGAAGCATCCAATCAGTCAGAATTAACCAAATCACACAATAGTTAAAACACCACATTATATTTATGGGAAGCACAAAGCAAAACACGGTGCAATTTGACCCGGTTCAGGGTCTGTGAGCACAGCCCTGCCGATGAAACGGGACGACATGGGTGCCTGTAGTGGAAAGGCTGGATGTGAAAAAATATAAAACCACTGGAGTTATTTCTCTAAATTGTAACCCTTTATTCAAGGATGCAGGGACGTCTATAATGAGAACAAGATGTCAATCATTTTTGGGAGGACCAGACAGCTGTGTATTTGCGACATAGTATGCAGGCTGACACAGAATGACGGTGTCTGACAGTCCAAACCAGTCTATTCAGTTCAAATGATCTCCATCCACACATTTTTACACACTGAGGAAAATAGAAATCGACACACAGCATAAAGCCAAGGCCATAGCCGACGTGTTCAAATGTAGATATTTGCTTGAAAACATATTTTGTACCACAACAAGCAGAACATTAAAACTTTTAGAAGATAAATGTCTGTCTCCTGTCATCATGTCCCTTTGGTCAAGACAGTTTACCAAAATCGGCATTGAAAAAAATACTAAGAATACACAAACACCCCACACCACTCTCTCCCCCTCCCTACACAGCCCCTCCCTCGTCTTTCTCCTCGTGGGATATCGACCCGCAGGTTAAAAATAAAAAGACCGAAGGAGGTCAAACCAACAGGAGGGGAGAGAGGCAGGGTTAGGAGTTACCATGGAAACCAGGGTTTGCTTTCTCCCACACAAGACCTTTAGGGACATGCTCTGTTTGGCGCACCTGAGGCATGCCCGCGCACGCACACATGGCGCTACAAGAACAGGAGCCACCCCTCCGGGACATGCCGAATCTCACGCTTATCAACAACAAGCATGGCAAGAGGAAGCACGCTAAGCTGCCATCCCAACTTTTCCACGAATGTCTCCAAACAGACACCGAAAACATTGGCTTGGTGTAACAGCTATAGTATTGGTTAAGATATAGTGTCTATGTATACACAGAGAGTGTGAGAGAGAGTGTGAGAGTGTGTGAAAGAGAGTGTGTGAGAAAGAGAGTGTGAGGGGGAGAAAGTGTGAGAGAGAGTGTGAGAATACAGAGCACAATATCATTCTGGTTTATCTGGTGACAGCACCAGACTGTCCAATAGCACACACTCCGAGCACAACAGTCTTCCTGGTTTATCTTGTGACAACACCAGCCTGTCCAAACAGGGCTGTCATGGTTTAGTGTTAGGTGTTCCAACCAGTTCTGCCATCCAACACGCAAAGACAAGTTTCTCTTCAGATATCCGTCTCATGCTCTTTCGCACTCACACGTCCTTACTGCTGTGAAAGCTGCACATAATCAGTCTGGGTTCTCACTTGTATAGCATTGCTATATTTTTTAAATAATATTTCACAACACACAGACAAGTACTTACCACTGACAGCATACCTACAGGCAGGTATGTGGGGCAGGCATGGATGATGACGGTGTTATGCAGGGTGATTTATGTTGCGTTCCATGTCATAATAATTTCACTGCTCGGAATGACGCGTGGTGCTTTCCCCAGTACTAGGGCTACACCGGTGATTCATGCTAATGTTGGCTCTACACTTTCCTGTTTCGACAATACATTCGGGACCAAGGACTTGAGGGGCTCAGGTGGGGAGGGAGGAGGAAACCATTAACGCGATATCGTTTTCCGGTTACGAAAAAATACGATATTTTTGTGGGAGTAAAATAAAATAAACACCAACGCCATGCTCAGTTTGTTTATAATACTGTGTTTGAACTTGAGTAATGCAACCAATTTCTTCCTCAAACTCCCGCCACCTCCACCCACACTCGTGACACTGCTCCTATTAGCCAGTGTATTCATTAAATAGTGTTAAGTCGTTTGTTAAAACTATATACCTCTAATACAAGGACTTGGGAGAAGTCTGGGGTAATTTTGTGTTATAGGTTCTGCAGGATACGTCTCGGTCTCAGCGCTGTTTTTCTTTGCTTCGTTAATTCAACTCTCCGTCTGAGCTTCCCTGCACTGTTGCTAATTTTCTTTATTTTAACAGGGACCAGTTTGTTAAATCGGATGAAAACCATTGCGAGAACCCTAAAGACTAGGCAAATAGGAGATTCAGATTATTGTGTAGATGTATAAATTGTATGTAAAAATTTTCACGAAACGCCAAGGATATTGTTTACCAATTACCAACCCAACAAACATTACAAGTTACTGTTTTTATTTAAGGAAAGATAAACTAAATCGCACACACATCCTATTGTTTGTCTTTGAATTTTATCAAATTATTTTACTTAAGATTAATATTCCACAAATGTATTAGGCTAAATAGTTATTCACAAAACGAAATACAAACGATATTCTTTTTCACTAGAGCTATGCACTTGACCCCCAGGAGAGACCTGCAAAGACGCGCCGTTCACATTGCATATTTATTTTGGAAGTCGTATTTGTACAATAACTCCTCTTGTTTTTTCGTAACTCATTCATGCTACCTGTAGAAAAATAATATATGCCAGTAATCTAGGTGACTAGATTCTAATGGTTACATTTTATAATTGAGTTGTTGTTTAATTTAAATGTTTCACATTTGCACAGCACAATATACGAATTATCATTGTCTAACAATTTTTCATAGGTTAGCCATGAGCTAACAGCTCTTCGTGTTCTGTATGGTTGTGTTGGCGAGTTATTAGCTATTGTAACTAATTAGCTGGCAAAGATTAGAAAGAGGCCCGATTCTTAACAGCGAGCTACCCGAAGGCTTCTCTCTGAATGTAAAACATCTTTGTCGCCAAATGCTATTTCGAATGGGACAGATGCGCTGTTGTGAACGTTACCTAGGTGACTTTCCACTTTAATCGCTTATGCAATCAGACCAGATCAAAGCATGAAGGTTGTTTTTTTCCCTTAGTTTTAGCTATTCTGAATTTACCTTCCAATGACAACAAGTCCTAGTCAAGTCACAAGTCAACTTATTGGGGACTTAAGTGCGACTTAATTCCAAGTCTGCAACTTGAGTCACCAACTCTGACTGATGCTCTGCGGAGGAGAATGTCCATTGAAATAGGGACGATTCGTATGCTAATGATAAAAAACATCGTTCGGCTCTGGCTGTTAACGTTCGTTCGAAAGGCTTGGCAGTCCTAGTGTAAACAAGAAGCATGCAAATCTAGGTTTGTAAATATGACAGCTCCAACACACAAGTGGCTGTTATCATGAGAACAATGTTTTAAATACGTTACGTGTGATGAAAACACATTCCACAGATATTTTTACCCCCTTCATTACAAAATAAAAAACCCATCTTTAGCTGATTTAGAACTTGCTCTTACGGTGTCTGCCTTCAGATGCAGCCAATAGCCTAAGGCCCTGTGTTCCAGAGGACGAAACAGGTCAGTTCTGTGATTACCGACTTTTCTCGGTATCCCCAGCGGAGTTCTGCTCTGCACACCTGAAGTACCCCAAACATATGCCCTTTTCATGTAAGCCTTTGGTCCTGGGTCCTCTCAAGTACCCTCCGGAGCATAGATCAAGAACTCCCAGGGGTCTTAGTACCCCAGGTTGGGAACCACTAAACCAGTGTCACTTGCCGAATGATGATGATATTAACTAGGGTGTACACACAGACAGTGCAGACACTGATACACCCACACAGAGAGAAACAGACACTCACCAGCTTCAGCATGTTAGCCACTGAGTAAGAGGATCGCTTGGTTTTCCTGAGAACAGACATTGCCCCCTCTGACCAGGTCACACAGGGGTCAAACACCAGGTTGAAGGTCACATGGCCAAGGGTAAGTTTCCTGTGTGTCTCCTAGTGGCACACTGCTTCATCAGTGCCAATTTGTTCATAGTTCAATACCTTACAGACAGAACACCCGGCCGACCCTCTGGCTGTCTCCAGTACAACGAGACCTCACCCAGCCAGGAATCGGACCCTAATCGTAACTCCAGTACAACGAGACCTCACCCAGCCAGGCCAACTTCAAGAGGATGTGAGATACCACAGGAAGAAAGGAAACGGCCAAACTGAATGACGACAGGCACACCGAGTAACACTACAACAACACACACACACTCTTCAGAGAGACGGGAGGAACAGAGAGAGGAGAGAAATAGAGGGAGGATGAAAGGCACACGATGGGAGGAGACAAGAAACTGTTCGCGCAAGAAAATAGCCAAACACACACAGGCGCGCGCACAAGCACTTCATCCGCTTGTGCTGTAATTCCAGCTCATCCGGACTCTGGTGTTAACCCTGCATGGTAACAGCTGAATCTCATTGGCTGTTGACTGTTTACATTTTCAGCAGACTGTATGAGTCAGCAGAAAACAAATGTTCACAAAACTGTCCTTAAAAGTCTCATTTAACCACCCAGCACTGTAATAATGCTCTTAGCAATATCTTCCAGCTGTCCAACCCCAAAGGAAAGACTCAAAGAGCACCCTATTCTCTAGTCTTTTGTGTCTCGGTCAAGAGAACTGTGGACAGAACCAAAACGATCAAAGTGGTCAGAAATTGTTTAAAGGTCATACAAACTAATTGACTTGATCTAATTGACTCAGAAGGACCCTCATAGAGTTGCTGGTCCCTATATGCATTAAGGTAGGGCACTATATGGAAAAGAGATGGTATTTGGGGCAGAGTCCACAGTGGACGGCAGACAAGGACGGCATGTGCAGTACTAGTCAACATCTCTCCTGTTGAAACAGTGGGTAGAAGCTATAACCTTACATAACACTGTTGACAGATAGGGCAAGGCAACACACATAAAGAATGTGAGTTGGCAGGGTAAGTGAGCCTTACAATCTGTCACAAATAGAACACAGACAATAGATACACACACACACACACACACACACACACACAGTGGTTGAGAAAGTGAAAGAGTAGGAGTGAACAGTCAGTCATACCTTTGCTGTTGTCATCCCAGCACAAAGCCCTGTCCTTTCTCCGTCCCACACCAACAAACAGAGAAAACGAGAAAGAACGACAGGAGAGGAGAGAAGGAGACGAGTATCAACCTGCTCTAACACACCCACACCACAAATGGAATCTCAGAAAGACGTCATGCCATGCCAGACACACCGAAGTACACAAAACCAACAGCTCTTCAACCAACTGCTTGTGTCCTTATCAAAGAAAAACCCATGGGAGACAGGAAAAACTCCACTTCCTCTGTGGAGGAAGGTTCCTTTATCTAACACACACACACACGCACACACACACGCACGCACACACACACGCACACATTTACTTAACAAAATAGGGACACCAAAGTTGATTGTCCTTTAAAAAATGTTTACTGTTACTAATCCTAACCCTAAACGTAACCCAAATCCCTAAACATGGCCCTAAATCTAACCTTGGCCCTAAAGTATGCACAAAATCTAAATTCTTTGTCCCCATATCATAGTTAGGTCAGAAACCCACGCATATCACAACACACTAGTTCTCATTATTTCTGAAAAATTGCACAACAACAGCATTTTTCACAAGACCGTGTTACCATTTGCAACAATTGCAACAATGTTTAAAACTATCTGGGCACTAAGTGTTCATTTGCTCATTATAACCCTATATAACATTAGTATAAGTACAAATAAACGCCAATGCAATAAAAATTAAGAAGAGTTGGGGCCTTGTTTGGTTAAGTGGTCTGGACCAGTGCTTGAAGTACATGCACTGCAGCCCGAGTTTGAATCTGGACCAGTGCTTGAAGTACATGCACTGCAGCCCGAGTTTGAATCTGGACCAGTGCTTGAAGTACATGCACTGCAGCCTGAGTTTGAATCTTGTCCTCTGCTCTTTCAACAAAACCTCTCCTCTCATTTTCCACACTTAACTATCAAAATAAGGCATAGAAATTCCTCAGGAGACATTTTCAAAACCATTGTACGTTATTGATATCTTGTGAGATGGCTAGATAATTATATTTTGGACAACATATAGACTCCTCTCTTCTAAAAGCAGATAAACACACTGCCCAAATAAATAGCTTTGCACAATTTCCTCAGTGGCCTAAGTCATTTCAAACAGTGCTGTATATAATTCCTGTGACAGAAACACAGCACTGCCTAATGAGCTGACCGAAGACGGGAAAACCAAACTTCAATGTTATCAACTACTTGGTTCACGAAACATGTGTCTACCACAATAAATAACAAAATGTCAAGCAACGCATTCTGTATTTTAAGAACCACAGAGCAAACATTTCTATGTGAGAAAACAGTTTCCTTTGTGCGCAAGCGAGTGCGAGAGAGAGACCATAACGGCCTCTAGTGGATCTTAATAGCACAACAAAAGGAAAGAAAAAAGCAAATCGACTGTCATCTGGTAACAACCACCTAGTATTAGGCAGTGCTCCGTATAGGGACTAGGACAAAGTAAACCTGTCAGTCATCCAATCTCTCATTCAATAACAATAAGATCTCTATCATCCCACAACCCAGGGAGCACCCAATTCTCGTTAGGCTTTCTTAACAAGGTGGTTCTACTCGTTAGGTGCTCTTAATTAACTCCTCTGTCTGTTTCCTCCAGCACTTTGGAAGTAAATTTATCTCTGCTAAATGATCTGGATGTGCTTGGATAATCAACCAATTAGGCTTTGAGGGAAAGGAAATGGTCCTTTTAAATTAGGAAGACCCCTTACTCCACATCCTCTATGTTTAATGAGATATTGAAGGAAGGGAGATGACAGCACTAAGGACAGCCCAGTGTCGAGAGATAAATTGATGTTTGTCTAAACCTGAGGTGGAATTTTCCCATTAACATGTTTTGACACACCTTTTCACCAAACGCCTCTATGTATTTTACAATGCTTTTTTATTCCATGTTTTCTCTATTGTTGTGGAAATGTCTTCTTCCTTTTCTTAAATGTTTTGTCTCTGTGCTGCTGACTGACATAGGTCACGGTGGTTACCAGTTATCAAAGGTTGCCGTGGTGATGGAGGTGACAGCCGTATCCAGGGATGACCGTCTGGAGGGTCGATATCATGATTAGACCAGACAGAATCTTAATTAGAGACACACTATAGTGTCACTGTCTGGTACACACATGCGCACGCACACAGAGAGAGAACACAGAGAGAACCAGGCCTGCCTGGAACCCTGCCTGTCTGTCTGTCGGCCGGTCTGGTCCCGTCTGTCTGTCTGTCTGTCTGTCTGTCAGCCTGTCCGGTCCCGTCTGTCTGTCGGCCTGTCCGGTCCCGTCTGTCTGTCAGTCTGTTGGCCTGTCCGGTCCCGTCTGTCTGTCGGCCTGTCCGGTCCCGTCTGTCTGTCGGCCTGTCTGGTCCCGTCTGTCTGTCGGCCTGTCCGGTCCCGTCTGTCTGTCGGCCCGTCCAGTCCCCTGTGCCAGTCTCTCTTCATACTACCAAGACCTCATATTACCATCCACAGGTTATCAGATCAGTCCCATCTACAATAAAACACCACATTTATTGTATACCATTAAATGTCTGCATGTGTTCCAATGGTGGCACTATCGTGTGTTCCAATAGTGGCATTATCGTGTGTTCCAATAGTGGCATTATCGTGTGTTCCAATAGTGGCATTATCGTGTGTTCCAATAGTGGCATTATCGTGTGTTCCTACAGCAGCATTGTGTACATGTGTTTGTGTGGGTCTATGTGTGGTGTGTGTATGTCTCATTTCTTCCCATCTGCTGCTCTCAGGCAGCCCATGAAATGACCTTCGCTCAAAGGTCACCACTGTCAGATGAGAAACCTTCCACTGGCCGGACACAGAAAGTGTGTGTGTGTGTGTGTGTGTGTGTGCGTGTGTCTGTGTGTAGTCCCACCACTTACCCTTTGTCCTGTGTCAGGGTGGTCCATCTGGTCGGGTTCTGTGTTCTCCAGACACAAAACCAGGCCTTCCTCCAGTGTGTCATCTGGACTGACCACTGTCAAACCTGATACCTCATCTAGAATGTCCTCTACCGGGGGGGGGGGCGAAGAGAAAAAGTCATAAAAATGTACACGTTAATGTTTTTAATGTAAATGGCAGCTCCCTGTTTACATGTGATTAAGCGCTGCTGGACTCTTCTCAGACACCAGCCGTGGACCCTCTGAAGGGTGACGGGACACAGAAACCCTGACAGCTCAACATGGTGCTTCATTAACTCCTATACATATTAATCTCCCGGTGATCTTTAGCAGCAGCAGAACCCTGACAGAACCCTGACAGAACCCTGACAGCCAGTATCATACTAATTCTAACCCCGCTGCACAGAGAATACTAAGCATGTCCTTGAAATTATGTCTTTTAGTGGGACTGTGTTTCTGTGTGTGTGTGTGTGTGTGTGTGTGTGTGTGTCCGTGTGTGTGTGTGTGTGTGTGTGTGTTGTTTTCCAAGCTGTCTACTGTACTGCAGGCTATAACATAACATGCATAATCTGGATACTTTTTAACTGGAGTTTTTTTCTACCTGTTCACCTTTTCAACCTTCCAGCTTGTCTGGCTGAAGGTGAATGGCCACAGGAAGCTGACCTAGATAAGCTCCACCAATCTAAAAACTGTGTGCATAGCAAATACAAATTCTGGAAAGAGCTTTTCTAGCATAGCATTTTTTGGGAATGAGATACTAGTAGGAACCCACAAACATTGGTTTCACACCGACCCGTTCTTCATAACGGCATGATTTTTGAAAGCATCTAACCATAGCTTTCTCCGTTTCAATTAGTTTTCTTCCATTTAGTGTAATGAACATGACCTCAGTACTATTCACTTTGAATATATATGGGGTGTATTCATTCTGTGGATGACCATTTCATCAAGCATCTTTTCTACCGGACAAATCTTTTGATACTGTTTGCACAAATGTATACAACCATGACGTCTAGATGTTTTAAATGTACTAAAACACTAAGTCTAAATCAGTTTCAATCTGTTTTATTCCACTTGGTGTCTAATGAACATGGCCAGGACTCTCTCATGCAATTTCCCTGGAACCTGTTATTCTGTTCTCTTACAGCTGTTTAAATAAAGAAGAAAACAAAAAAAACACCTTGGCTTTGGGAGAACATGTCGGTGCAGGTGTCAAGTTCTCCCGGGTTGGAGCGTCGAGGGGTCAAAGGGCAGAGGTCGCTAGGGTCCAGGGTCGGTAGGGTGCTCACGCTCAGAGACAACGAAGGCTCAACAAACGCTGACCTCATATCCTCCTGGCCCAGAGCCAATGCAGGTTTCCCGTTCAGCAATAGAATCTCATCTCCCGCACACAGGCCTGGTAAGAGGGTCAGTTAGACACAGTCAGACACAGTCAGACACACAGACAAACACAAAAGACTTATATGACCATGTATTTTATCCATATCGAAATTGGCTTTAGGAAGGTATGTTTTGGTAAAAATATTTCCTTAAAGATTCCTAATCATCCCCCAGTGATAACCATTTTCCCATTAATATGCAAATATCCATTGGCCCCACGGCATTGCATGTGCTCTGGTAGCTTCAACCTCCAGGGGCCAAAACTTCCAGGGGGTCCCCAACCAAATATTTATTACTACTAGCATTAGGTTGGCAGGCCCCCAAACCAGAAATCCTGTTTAATTTGAGTTTACTTAAACCTGCAGTCCTTTCTCTCAGCATAATGTGTAGAAGAGTCTGAGCTAGTGAGCCACAATGGATTTCTGGAACCTAATTGTCTGCTTTTTTGGAGAGGCTAGGGAATTTATCTTAGGACTTCAGAAATTGGGGGTCCTAATATTAAAACCCTGAAAACTGGACTAACACAAAAAGTCCAGTGTTTAGACCCAGACTAACACAAAAAGTCCAGTGTTTAGACCCAGACTAATACAAACACAGCCAAGTGTTCATACATGCACGTTTATTTACTCCACAGCTAAGGAGATGAAGCCTCTGTTGAGTTCTAGCCAGCCATGCACGTCACTCTAAAAGATGTACTAAAAGATTGCCGAAGTTTCAATACAAAGACCAAGATTAACACTATATGACTAACAAATAAAAATCTATTGGGTTAGCCACGATCCAGGAAAACAAATATCCACTTTTCTCCTAACTAACTGCCAGGAACAAAAATGTGATGACAAGATCTGTTTAGATGATGAGTTCACAATCAATAATGTAATGGTTTCTATCATATGATCGTTCTTACAGACCATGTGTTTGACTGAACAAAAGAAGGAAGTCTTTGTATTGGGAAAGGCCTTTGATTGACAGGCTATTTTCCCACCCCCTCACCACCTGTGTTAGTTCAGTGCTAATTAGAAATACATCCAATTAAGCTGTGTGAAGAGCATGACATGGTATCCAACTGTCTTGGTCTCCATATGGGAACACACAATTCCACGTGGCTCCCTCTAGCTTAGGGCCTAGTAAGTCAGCGTTGTGGAATCCTGCTGGGGCCTCCCATAAAACAATGTGTTTTATATATATATTATATATATACCAGTGGAGGCAGGTGAACTTTAACTGAGGAGAAAGGGCTCATGTTAATATTTGAACTGGATTAAATGGAATGGAGTCCAACACATTAAGCCCAGTGTGAGATCACATTCCATTTCCTCCGTTTCAACCATTAATATGAGCCCTTTCTGCTCTGGTACACACACAGTAAGGTGTTTGGTGGAGCAGTTGTAGTCCGACACAGATATTAGAGCAGCCGAACAGACATCTATCTCACATCTCTCTTAATGGAAGCAGCAGACAGTCTGTTGGGCTGAGATAGGGCTAGGACTGAGGGGGAATGCACAACCTCTGGTCTAACACTTTCACATTTCCTTTTAGTCTTCAAATAAAGGCTCTAAAATACACGCACACACACACACACACACACACACACACACACACGGCCCCAAGGCATGACCCAGTTGTCTGGGATGGGAAATATCAGCAGTTGTGTAGAGAGTGTCTGTTGGACAAAAAGGCCTGTCACCCTCTGGCCATACCATTGCGTTTGTGTTTGTGTGTGTGTGTGTGTGTGTGTGTTGGTCCAGAGATTGTTTTGTTTGAGAGACTAAAAGGAAATGGGGAGAGTGCAACTGTGAGGCGAGAGAGAGTGTGTGTGTGTGTGTGTGTGTGTGTGTGTGTGTGTGTGTGTGTGTGTGTGTGTGTGTGTGTGGTGATGCCATAGAGAGATGTATAACCTGCAGGCGTTTTCATCCACCACCGGCCCAGTTCCCAAATGTGCCCTCCAGTCTTTAAGGCTTTCACATCACCCCAGTCCCCCTCAACCTCCACACACAAACACACACACACATTCCAGCAATCTACTGCTAGCCTCTTATACAATGCTGAAGCATCATGTCAGTGGACAAAACCTCATGCATGAACGGCATTCACCTAACACCGGAGCCGAGCTGGGAAGCATGTCAGCTATATGGCTCCTAGGTTTCTCTTTAAAAGGGTTTATAGGTATCCAAGAATATGGTCCTGGATTTCTACCTCTAGGAGCTGGAGAGACAGGGCAACAATTTCATTGTTAGTTTGAATCCCAGCTGCAGGTTTGTTGATTTGAATCCCAACTGAATGGTAGTTGGTTTGAATAACAACTGGAGGGTTGTTGGTTTGAATAACAACTGGAGGGTTGTTGATTTAAATAACTACTCGAGGGTTTTGGTTTGAATCCCAACTGGAGAGTTGTTGGTTTGAATAACAACTGGAGGGTTGTTGATTTAAATAACAACTGGAGGGTTGTTGATTTAAATAACAACTGGAGGGTTGTTGATTTGAATCCCAACTGGAGGGCTGTTGGTTTCAATAACAACTAGGGGGTTGTTGGGTTGAATCCCACCTACCTTTAGCAGAAGCCAGTCCTCCTGCCTTCACTTCTGTGATGTAAAGCTTCTGGGTTCCCTCCTCCTCTACCACTTCTATTGAAAAACCTGGAGCGTGAGAGAATTGAGAGATAATCTCAAATATAAACATACATCTGTGCTCATGACTTTGCATACCATGGCAGAAATTGTAAAATCATGGCATTGATTTTGAAAAGCATAGTGATCATATGAAGCCATTTATTTTCACATAGTTGTCTGGCTCCTTTTAGAATCATAATGAAAACAGAAATGACCCAAATGGCCCTGATCAAAAGTTTACATACCCTTGAATGTTTGGCCTTGTTACAGACACAGAAGGGGACACACACAGGTGAAAACGGCAATTAAAGGTGAATTTCCCACACCTGTGTTTTTTTTAGTTGAAATTAGTGTCTGTGTATAAATAGTCAATGAGTTAGTTAGCTCTCACGTGGATGCACTGAGCAGGCTAGATACTGAGCCATGGGGAGCAGAAAAGACCTACGTAACAAGGTAATGGGGCTTTCGAAACATGGGAAAGAATATAAAAATGTATCTAAAGCCTCGCAAATTCAATCACTTATTAAGAAGTGGTCAATTCTGGAATCTCTAGATACCAAACCAAGGTCAGGTAGATGGAGTAACATTTCAACCAATTATTCAGTTGTAGGCTACTTTTTAACTGGAACAAATGGTGAGAAATATTTTAAATTCTAGCAAATGTAGATGACTTACCGTACGCCATGGTACCAGACTCTGCCTTGTCAAAACGGATCACCTTGGTGATTCTGGGGCGGATCTCAATCTCTTTGTAGACCTGAGGAGACAACAGGAGACTGAAAATCTGACATGTTATGCAGGTGATCCTTGAGATGCCCCCTTGGGCTTTAGCCTACAATGTGAAACAGTTCAGAAAAGGATTTTGGGTGTCCCTAATTTGATTCCAGAAAGATAACTTTTTGCTTCCTGTTGTACTTTGCTGTTGGGCAGAACCCAAAGAACCCTTTGGAGGTCTTAAAATTAACATTTACAAGTTAATTAAGGGATACTTTATAAGGGATGCTAGAAAAAAGTACTATGACTTGCATTTGGGATTTGTGCCACGCATCCGAAGCATGTGGCCATGTTTGAAGGACCCCAGGGCTCCAGTCTCTTTCATAATGGGAAAACATTAATCCTAAGCTAACCCCGAGCCTACAGCCCAGAACAAATACCGTGTGTGTTTTCTCCACAGCCTTTCTAATGTTACTACTTTAGTCCTCTCTGGTATGGGGGCCCAAAGCAATACAGCTGTGTGAAGGTACAATCAGACGGGAACGACAGCCAAGTGACCCTCAGGATAAATGCTAATGTAACATTACAAAGAGCACGAGACAGAGGAGCAGTCCTTTGATCTCACAGAGAATATTAGAGGCAGCGAGAGAACGTGGAAAGTTGAAGGTGGACAGACGAAGAGAGACGGAGAGAGAGAAGAGGCATTAAACCTTAGAAAATACTCATCTTTCAACCAAGGACGTACGAGTGAGTTTAATATTGGGGGATGTATTTGAAATGTTTACAAAGTTTTCTTATTATTGTAGGGAGGACTTGATTCGGTGATCATGGCCTGTATAGACCCACAAAGAGTTGGACATGAAACATTGATAAACTCCAGTATTTCAAGGCAGATTATTGCAGTGTGCAGTCACAGAAACTATTTGTGACCTGCTGAGATCAGAAGGCAACCAGTGACGACAGACATTATTGCGAAAATAGTAATATTGATGTCTGTTTGAGCCTGTCCTTCTCACTTGTAATTTTTCTTTTTTAAACATTTTTACTTCACTCTACATAGCTTTTAATGTCATTTACACTGGCTTTGGAAATAAATGTTCCCCATGCCAATACATCCTTATGAAAAAGAGAAAGGGAGATGAGGACAGAGGGAGATATGGGGAGAGAGGGACACAGAGGGAGACAGAGAGCAACCAGTACACTGTGAGAACAGGTTCAGTGTCACATAAAGATATACACACTAGACTTTTACATGCCTTGATGAAGGACTTTCACTCCCAAACTTGTTTGCCAATGAACGTCAAGACAATTGAATTCTTCTCACCAGATCAGAGATGTCCTCTTCCGGTTTGGGAACATACAACAACAGTCGATCCTTCACACACACCTTCAGAAGCAGGTAGAAGTTACATGGTTCCAGCTTATGTGCCTGGCATGGACAGAAGGAGAGAAAGAGACGGAGAGAGAGGGGGAGATGGAAATGGTAAAGCAGGATATAAAAAGTAGAAAGGTTATAGAACAGTAATTCAAGTTGTCAAGTTTACAGGTACTGTATATCGATAAAAATAAAGAACGAAAGGAAAAAGCAAAAGCATGAAGGAGAAATAAGTGGCCTTCCAGATGACTGGAGGGGAATGGCAGCAACAGAATAAGAACAGAAATGCGTCCATCACCTGAAGGCAGGATTCCTGTCAAAGTGCAGATGTGACCCAGTATACTATTAACTTAAGAATCCCTTCCACTGGCAGAACCTCGGCTATGTGGGCCCTGAATACACCACCCCCACTCCAAGATCCTGAATCCCCCGGGAGCCACTCAGTGATCTACATAGACTCTTCGCAGGATTCAGTCGATGTGTCTGTGTGTAGTAATGTAGTCAGACATGACAGAAACCGTGGAACATTTCTAGAGCAGCACAGCAGAGATGCGCAATAAATGGTCCAGTTCCCACATTCACTTAGCTCTTATTGTAACTCAACACAGTAGATTGGCCTTAAAACATACTGTTAAACCCGAGCCTAACTAACTGGGAACTACTGCAGAACTCAAAACCGAGTTCTAACACCCAACAGTAGCTTCTGCACTAAACACAGAAGCCAGAAACAGAAACTTAAGTTCTGAAAACTGTTCACACACACTTTATCGAGGACCACCAGTGTAATGAATATATGTGTTCCTGTATTAGTGTTCAAGGCAGAACATAATCAGGAATGATCTAGCTCAGTGGTTCCCAAACAGGGGTAATAGGAACCCCGGGGGTACTTGTCCTCTCCACAGGGGTAATAGGAGCCCCGGGGGTACTTGTCCTCTCCACAGGGGTAATAGGAGCCCTGGGGGTACCTGGCCTCTCCACAGGGGTACTAGGAACCCCGGGGGTACTTGGCCTCTCCACAGGGGTAATAGGAGCCCTGGGGGTACCTGGCCTCTCCACAGGGGTAATAGGAGCCCCGGGGGGTACTTGGCCTCTACACAGGGGTACTAGGAGCCCTGGGGGTACCTGGCCTCTCCACAGGGGTACTAGGAACCCTGGGGGTACTTGTCCTCTCCACAGGGGTAATAGGAGCCCCGGGGGTACTTGGCCTCTCCACAGGGGTACTAGGAGCCCCGGGGGTACTTGTCCTCTCCACAGGGGTACTAGGAGCCCTGGGGATACTTGGCCTCTCCACAGGGGTACTAGGAGCCCCGGGGGTACTTGGCCTCTCCACAGGGGTAATAGGAGCCCTGGGGGTACCTGGCCTCTCCACAGGGGTACTAGGAGCCCCGGGGGTACTTGGCCTCTCCACAGGAGTAATAGGAGCCCCGGGGGTACTTGGCCTCTCCACAGGGGTACTAGGAACCCCGGGGGTACTTGGCCTCTCCACAGGGGTACTAGGAGCCCTGGGGGTACTTGTCCTCTCCACAGGGGTACTAGGAGACATTGTGACTCTAGGTTTGGGCAATCACCAGTTGGTGATATCCTGCGCTTGTATGTGAGTGGGCTGTCATTCAGGGTGTGTGTGTGTGTGTGTGTGTGTGCGTGTGTGCGCAGTCATAATACCAAACTGCACACATTGTTCCGTCATGTGAAATATCTCCCAGACATGAGTCAGCGCGACGCCCTGGTCAGCCAATCACCTTGCAGATGGTGTGCAGCGTGTCCAGGGCTGTGTCCCCTGGGTGGACGATGGTCAGAACAGGCTGGTCACTGGGCAAACACACCCAGGATGGAGACAGACAGTCAGGAACCCAGCAGTCCAGTGTGTCCTGGGGAAGGCCTTTCAACGGGCCCTCTGGATCTTTCTGGAAACAGGACCAGAAGACGGTCAGATGACATTGTAATACCAAATTCCCAGGGAGGAACTTGTTTCTGAAAACCCTTGACAATTCTACGCGTGTTATACCGTGAACAGGGCACATCTGATACAGTGGCGCTAATCCGGTAGAAATGCTGCTTTGCAGTCTGGCGTCACAATCATCCATGGTTCTCCTCAGTATCAGATCCAGTGTGTGTGTGTTTGTGTGTGTGTGTGTGTGTGTGAGACACCAGATATCTCTCCAGCAGTATTACTGTCAGTGAGTCTGTGTGCTCCTGTGCTGAATGGCACCTTTGACCTCTGCTCCTCGACCTGTAATACTATATAATCCACTGGTCATGTCCCTGATGTCAGTCTCCTCCTGTTCCCCCTCCTGTCTCCTCCTGTCTTCCACCCCTCACCTCCCTATTCCTCCCCCTTCTCCGTCCTCCGTTCTCCCGCTCATACCCCCACCCAGTGTCTGCTCCTGATGACATTCATTCAGCCATCTATTCTTCCATGATCATGATATCAAATGACATCAACACGTTACTCTTCCCTTCTGTCTCTTTGTTCCTCCATCCCTCCATCCCCCTCCCCCATCATGTCTGTCCATCCCTCTCTCGGTACCCCTCCATCTGTGCACTGACAGTGTCTCTATCTTGGTGGTCCCTGCTTTACCTCTGATAATGTGCGTGTGTGTGTGTGTGTGTGTGTGTGTGCGTGTGTGTGTGTGTGACCGACTAGACCGGTATCTCACACACTCAGAGACATCCCTTGTGCCATCTGGCTGCCCTTTGGCTCACCAATGAGGAGGAGAGGAAAGAAGAGGAGAGGGGGAAGAGGAGAGGGGAGGAGAAAGGAGGATAGCTGTCTAACCTTTCTGTCTGAGTGAATGTTTGACACATTTATACTTTTGTCTCTTACCGATTTCTCACTATTTGTATCGTCAAACATTGTGTCCAGAGATTTCTTCACCGGTTCCACTCTGTCAGCAAACACCTAAACACACACCAGAACATATCAGATAAATCCTCATACCAATCACTGGGTCAAAGCCAAGGACCAATGAGACCCCAGATCCCATCAGGGTCAGTCAGGGGTCACAGGTCAAGGTTACCTGCTTGATGCTGGGTCGTCCTTTAATCTTCTTCTTGGAGGCGGTGTCTAGACCCCAAAGGGAGGAGAAACGACTCCTCCGTTTAATAGAAGGGCGGGGCATAGCCTGAGACCGCCTCCTCACAGCACTCTCCATACGAGCCGTTACCTGAGAAACACATTAACATACAGACAGATCCATTGGCTGATTGACATACACACACAAACACACACATCTACCCTACTACACGCAAACACTGTCTCACTCTCACGGACACACTTACATACATTCTACATACATGCACGCACACACACAAACACACTCACACATACATACACACTGACCCTGATGAGCCCAGACAGTGTGTCTCTGATGACCTCACAGCTCAGATAAACGTGTCCTGGCATTTCTGGGTTAATTCACATTAAAGGGTCTTTCTTCAGTTGCACTGAACTCGTTAAAGCGTGTGTGAGAGTGCCGCTGTTACGGGCCATTAAATAAGTTACAATGAGACACTCACACTACATACTTCTAGACACACATACTGTACACAGACACGGACAGCTTAACTCTGTTCTTGATTTTCTTTTGGTTGTTTTAACTCCCATTTAACTGTAACTAGTCAGGTGGGTTTCTCCTCAAAGGACCAACCTTGTGTTAACACCCTGCCTCTGTTTTGGTAAACAGCTCAGGACAGATGTAACCACTCCCAAATTCACAGAAAAAATTATGGATACAAAGACTGAGCATCCTTTATATTTGAAGGAGTGTTGTAAACACATTAACAGATGTATATTTTGATTTGGAAGAAGGCTTATTAAGGAACTTATTACGGATTTATGTTTTTTTTGTTTATCAAATTCTGTTTGTATCTGCTATTTTATTCTTCATCTGTAAAAATAAACCAGAAATGAGGTAAAAACTGTAGCTTGCCCCCTTAAGTAACAATGTTATTCTGAGGATCCATCAGGACAAGAAAGATCGTAAAATAGAGGATAGCAGAGATGAACAGAGTGTGAAAGAGAGAAGAAAAGAGACAAAGAAACGTGCATGAGTGCAACCAACAGTTAGGGAGGGCGAGCATGAGAAAGACAAAGAAAAGGAATAAAAAAGTGTGTGAGAGAGACGAAAATAAGAACAAATTGATGTTGGTGTGTGAAAGCGCCTGAGAGGAGACTGAGAGAAGGGAAGGGAGGGAGAGATCGGGAGATAGAGAATAGAGAGAGGCAAAGGGGAGACCAAGAAGAGGGAGAGAGAGGGACAGAATTAGGTGGAAAGGGCAGGCAGAGACAGTTAAAGGGATAGTTCATCCAATTTACTGAATGGAACATGGTTCTTCTTTACTTGTAAGTAGCCTGTGGGTCAGGTGTGACAGGAACGCATGCACTGGTTATTTTTAAATGCTAATATTTAGCATTTCTGACACAAATACCAAGTCAATGAAAACTATATTAGAAGTTTTTGTTCACCATAACCAAATCACCCAAAAGCCATTTTATTGCTTGTGTTGCTCAACAAAGACCCTTGAAGATGATATGAATATGATTGATTTGGACATTCAAGTAATGGTACCAAATAAAGACATTGTTCACACATGCTGAAGTCATTTCCCTGAATTTACCAGATGCTTTTGGACAATATAGATATGATGAAAAAGGCCCTTATGGGTCTGTAGACTGGGACTGGCAGCAGAATGTGTGCTAGCATTTAAAAACAGGGCTGGGAAACTAAACCAAAGCATGGAATCCTGTCAAACCATGTCCGTAGACTGCTTACAGGCAACAAACAACGATGTGACATTTTTTAATTTTGGAGAACTATCCCTTTAAGCCCGTCTGTGGTAAAGAGCCAGGAGGGTGTCAGCCTGCTAATAGGTGCGATATTGATTCACCAATCACAACCAGTTAATAACAAAACACAACCCAGTCCTCTGAAAGCTGCCTGTTAGTGTGTCTTCTCCAAAAGACCACAATGAGATCCCACTCTATCTAACTACCTGTCTGTCTCTGCCTCTGCTTCTGTCTCTCTACCTGTCTGCCTATTTGTCTGTCTGCTTGTCTACCTGTCTGTCTGTTTCAACACTATGCAAAACGTGATAGTCCAGCATTTCACTGAGACATAGCCAGTCGGTTCTGAGATCATGATGAGCAGGGGACATACAGTCTAAACCAACACTGTGAATTATTATGAATGAATTAGCATTTCCTGTCAACCTGAGCAGAATGCGCCCAGACCATCATTCTGGAACATTGTGTCATCCACTCTGATTGGTGGACAGAGGACACAGTGTCATCCACTCAGATTGGTAGAGAGAGGAATTTTTTTCATCCACACTGATTGTCAGAAAGAAAACACTGTGTCATCCTCTCTGATTGGTGATTGGCAGAGATAGGACTCACCAGAGTGTGAAAAGAGGACACAGAGAAGATCCCCAGGCGTCCCATGGCCAGTTTGGTGGTTTTGGAGGCGACGGCCAGCAGGCGTTTGGGGTTGGGCAGCTCCCCTCCCTGCAGGCTGGCCAGGTAACATCGACACCGGAACAAGTCCATGTGGAACTGCTCCAGATTCTGTTCCCACAGAAAGATCTGGGGAAGGAGGGGCAGAGAGAGAGGAGGGGAAGACAGGGAGAGGAGAGGGAGACAGTAGGACAATGAGATGGGGAGGAGAGGAGAGGGGAGGGAAAAGAGAGCATGAGAGAGGGAGAGTTGGGACAGAGAGCAGGAGGAGCGGGGAGAGTAGGCAGAGAATGAGACAGGGAGACGAGAAGGAGAGAGGGGGAAGTTGAGAGGGAGTTTGTTATTGTTGTGAACATTCACATTATTTTGTGTATTACACATCTCCTTAACTTCACATAGTGATGTTCATTTCTTCGACTTCACACAAAGACATTTATTTCCTTCACCTAACAAAGAAATGTTTGTCTTCACCCTCCCATATTCAAGTTTATTTCTTTCACTTCACACATTTATTTTCTGCACTTCACATACTGAAGTTTACCACCCTCACTTCACATTTAGACATCTGTCTTTCCCTATACACATAGACGTTTATCTCCTTCTCTCACTATATAGACGTTTGTCCCCCCTGGATACACACACACACAAACACACAAACACACACACATACACAGAAACAAACACACACACACACACACGCACACACACACAAACACACATACACGTGCGCAAACTTTCTAAGAGAGGGGGAGAGTTGAGGCACAGCTAAATTACAGGAGCTAATCACACTTAAACTGCTTTATTTACTTGACTAACACCCCATTGCATAAGAACACAGTGCCACTCTTTGTCCCACACAGCAGCATTCTTTTCCCAGGGACAAAGCTGTCCGCTGGTCTCCTTAACCACCAAGCAGACTCCTAGGAACAGTCATCAGTCTTCCCCACTGGGTTGACCAAGATCTGAAAACAGTTGTTATGCTACTACAGAGATTATCAAGCCATCCGGGTTGCTATGCTGTGTCTTAATTTGAGCCAGTTTCACGTTGCATGAGAATTAGCCCACAGTCTAAAGAATATTGGCGAGTCGTTGTGATGAATGGACCTGTCCTGCCACATGAAGATGTTCAAAGGCAGCTACAGCATCTGTAGACAGCGGTGCCATGAGCCCTCCTGGATCCCACTGTCTGTGTCACTAATCGTCAGGGATTTACATTTAACTCAGTGACAAATTGCGCCCTATTCCGTTCCTAGTGCACTACTTGTCCAGTTGGCTCTGGTCAAAGTCAGTGCACTTCACAGAGAATAGTGTTCCAATTTGGATACACAGAGAGTCAATTATGAGATTGTATTCGTCCTTATTCACAGGATTGAGGACGTCGTAATTATACATTGCTCATATATTCCAGTAGTTTTGGGATTTATACGAGAACAGTTGAATCAATGATGTGCACTGATGCACATTAAAACCCAATCACTTCCACACCCCCTATCACAGCCCTGTTCAATCCCTGGGTGACCCCTGGATGACACATTAACACTACAGAGAACACCC